>VMDO01003585.1:0-130502 GCA_007922755.1 Pedetes capensis
AATTTTAATGGGTATTGCATTAAATCTATAGATTGCTTTTGGTAGGATAGCCATTTTTACAATATTAATTCTCCCTATCCAGGAGCAGGGGAGATCTTTCCATTTTTTAGTGTCCTCTGCTATTTCTTTCTTTAATGTTTTGAAATTTTCCTTGTAGAGTGCTGAAGGATCTTTGGTTAGATTGATTCCAAGGTATTTATTTAATCTTCTGGTGGGTTATCATGAATGGTATCTTTCCTGAAATTTCCTTCTCTTCTTCTTTGGAATTGGTATAAAGAAAGGCTATTGATTTTTGTATGTTGATTTTGTAGCCTGCAACTTTGCTGAAGGAATTAATTAGGTTCAAAAGTTTTTTGATTGAGGCCATCAACCCTATGTATAACAGGCAAAATTGTCAGTGCTTTTCTGCTATTCTTAGGGTTTTCAATGGCTGATTATTTTTTCCCAAGCCTATAGGACCTGGTGTTCCCAGGCGGTCTCGCATCCAAGTACTAACCAGGCCTGACCCTGCTTAGCTTCTGAGATCTGATGGGATTGGATGCCACAGTGGTATGGCTCCAGGCAATTATTAAGCATAGATTTTGTTGTTGTTTTATCCTACTAAGAATTGAACTCAGAACCTCACACATCCTAGGCAAATACTCTACCACTGAGCTACATCCCCAGCAATTTCAATTTCTTTTATTTTGATACAGGGTCATGCTAAGTTGCCCAGGCTGGCTTTGAACTTGTAGTCCTCCTGCCTCAGCCTCCCAAATAGTTGTAATCACAAGCATGCACCCCTAAAGCCAGCTGCTAAATATAGTTTTAAGTGGTTAATCTCTGTCTGGGTTGGGCATGGTCCTTCACGATTCTTTGGCATATTGCACTTATCATGTAGTATTTATCACACTACATTGTAGTTGTCTGTGCTATCCTCCAGCCCAAGCTTCTAGAGAGTAGTAACTGCTTTATTCATCCTGTTATCACCAACAGTTAGCTCAATGCCCACTATGTAGCATGAGCTCATTAAACACTGGTAGAGTAAATGAACAAGTCCTTATTGCAAAACCCTGAGGATTCAGTAATGAATCAGTTATAGTCTCTACCATAAAGGAGCTCACAGTTAGTATGTTTATTAGTCAGCTGTTGTTGATGTAGCAGAAAAACCCATTCAAACAAACTTATGAGGGAGAAGTTTTTGGGGAGCTCACAGTTAGAGAATCAGTCTATAATGGCAGCTGGGCTGTGGCAAATGACCTCATGACGTGGTGGACCAGAAACAGACTGCAACCTGGGCTGTAAGTCCAAGGTAAAAATCTTCAAAGACCTGCCCTCGGGGAGCTACTTCTGCCAAAGGCCCACTCCCAAGGAGTTGCTTCCACCAAAGGTGTGCTCCCAGGGAACTATTTCCACAAGGCAAGAATCCTGCCTCCAAGAGTTTCAAAACCCCCCAGGACAGCATTACCAGCTGAACACTGAATGTTGAAGCACATGACCTTTGGGGGACACTTTATATTCAAACTATGGCAGTATGGCATACATGTGAACATGTGATTATGAACTCAATAGTAGATACCACTTTTCTTTGCTGAATGACAAGAGGTCATGGCTCTTTTTCCACCCTGACTTAAAATGAGGTTTTTGAAGTAAGTGGAAGGAAAGCTTCAAACCTAAGGCCATGTTATAGCACATGAACAGTTCATGTTGTCTCAGTGGCATCTTTGAAGTAACTTAATACCTCTGAGAACCTGCAGTAGCTTTAGATAAGCTATAAATTTTTCCTTCTTTACACTGCACATTTTTCAGATCTTTCTGCTGTGCCTTTTACTCTATTTTCTCATATATCTGACTAAAAGCAGTAAGCAACAACCATGCCAAACTGCCTTTATCTTGCTACCCTCACGATATATTTCCTCTGCCAAGTTAATTTGCCTATTACTTTCAAATTAATTTTCACTCAAATCTTTTGGACATGGGCAGAGTACAGACAAGCTCTTTGCTAGAATATAGTATGAATCACCTCTATTCCAATGCCCAATAAAGCCCTCATTTTCCTCTGAAATCTGTGAGCCCTGTCCTCATTTTTGTTGGAGGCTGTGTTCTGGTCTTTCTTACTCTCATCACAACTACCCCTCAAGCTCTGCATATAGCATCCCAGGGATTCTCTTTCCTACCTTTCCAAACTATTCCAAACTCCTCACACAAACAAGTTCCAACAGCCTAAGAACCACATGGTCAGGTTTTTGTACAACAATGATCCTACTTTTCAGTGCCGGTTTTCTGTATCAGCTCATCATTGCTGGCACAGAAACCCACTGAAACAAACCTATGGAAGGAAATATTTACTGGGGGCTCACAGGTCGAGGAACAGTCCATAGTGGTAGCTGGGCAAGTGTGGCTGTGGCATGTGGCAGGGCTTATGACTGATGACTTTACATCTTTGTGACCTGGAGCTGAGAGCAAAGAGACCAAAGATGAGCTTATCAGAACCAGGGGTCTCAATAAAAACTTCCAAAGGCTCACCTCTAATGACCACAGCAGCAAAGCTAGAATCCCATCTCCTAAAGTTCCATAACCTCTATAAACAGTGCTATAACCTGGGGACCAAACAGTCAAACACATGACCTTTGGGGGACATTTAGATTCAAACCATAGCATAAAATAAAAACTTTTTATTATGGAAATTGACAAACATACAAAAATAGAATAGCAAAATGAATTTCTGGTACCTGTTATTCAGCTTCAATTATTATCATGTATGACAAATATTCTTTTACCCATTTCCTTACAATCAATCTCCAACCCTCATGATATTTTGAAACACATCACTAATATTATTTCTTCTGTCAATATATCTGCATGTATCTGCCAGGGGCGGTGGCACACACCTGTAATCCCAGCGGCTTGGGACGCGGAGGCAGGAGGATTACAAGTTCAAGACCAGAGGCAGTCTGTGTAATTTGGCGAGACCCTGTCTCAAAAAAGTAAAAAAAAAAAAAAAGGGCTGGGGGTGCAGCTCAGTGGTCCAGCACTTGCAGAGCATGTAAGCGTAAGGCCTTGGGTTCAACCCCCAGTACCGCAAAAAAAAATGATAAATAAATAAATAAATAATAAATAAAATATATACGTCATACACATGTATCTCTAAAAGATGCAGAAGTTTTTCTTTTGGAAAAGAGAATTTTTACTAATCAAGAAAGAGTAGGGTGGGCTGGGCATGGTGGCTCAGGCCTGTAATCCCAGCAGTTTGGGAGGTGGCAGCAGGAAGATCACAAATTCAAGGCCAAAGGCAGCCTGTGTAACTTAGTGAGACCCTGTCTTAAGATAAAAAATTAAAAATGGGCCTAGGGATGCAGCCTAGTGGTAGAGAACTTACAAAGTATGTGCAAGACCCTGGGTTCAACCCCTAAGTACTGCAAAAAAAAAAAAAAGAGAAAAAAAAGGAAGAGAGAAAAAAAAAAGTAAAGTTTTACTTCCAATATGTTACTGATTGGAATATAGATTGATTATCAGGTAAATTTGGAAAACAGTGTTTACATTTCCAAAAAGTTTGAAAAACTTCATTTATATCTTTTAATTTTTTTCCCCCAAGGTCTTATGTTGCTAGTTAAGTTCCATTGAGTCGGGTCTGGCTCAGAGCAACCTTATGTACAACATAATGAAACATTACCCAATGCTATGCCATGCACATGACCTTTTTTATGCTTAAGCCCATTGTTGCAGCCACTGTGTCAATCCATCTAGTAGAGTTTTTTTGTTTGTTTGTTTTTATTTTTGCTGATCCACTACTCTCCCAAACATTATGTCCTTCTCCAGGGATTGGTCACTCCTGACATGTCCAAAATACATAAGACTCAGTCTAGTTATCCTTGTACTCCTAGCCAGGAGTACTCTGGTTGTACTTCTAGAACAAATCTCTTTCTGCAGTCCATGATATATTCAATATTTGTCTCCAGTACCATAATTCAAAAGTGTTTATTCTTCTCCTACTTCCCTTATTCACTGTTCAGCTTTCAGAGGTCTTATACAAAGTCTTAATCTTCATGCAGAAAAACTGTTTAGCATAATAACATTCTTTTTTTTTTTTTTTGCGGTCCTGGGGGTTGAACCCAGGGCCTTGCGCTTGCATGCTCTGCAAGTGCTGGACCACTGAGCTGCGCCGCCCCCAGCTCATTTTTTTGCTTCTTTTTTTTTTTTTTTTCGGTACTGGGAGTTGAACCCAGGGCCTTGCACCTACATGCTCTGCAAGTGCTGGACCACTGAGCTGTATCCTCAGACCACTTTTTAACTTTTTGAGACAGGGTCTTGCTAAATTACGCAGACTGCCTCTGGTCTCGAACTTGCAATCCTCATGCCTCTGCCTCCCAAGCTGTTGGGATTACAGGCGTGTGCCACCGCACCCTGCCATTTTTTTACTTTTTGAGACAGGGTCTTGCTAAATTACACAGACTGCCTCTGGTCTTGAACTTGGGATCCTCCTGCCTGTGCCTCCTGAGCCACTGGGATTATAGGCATGCACTACTGCGCCTGGCACATAATAACATTCTTTTATGCTGCATTCTCTCAATCATATAAAATAAAAAATTAAAAAGATTGGAAGAATATATCAGAATGTTAACAACAATTATCTTTGAGTGGTAGATTATAGGTGATTTATTACCTCTGCTTTCTTTATTTTTAATGTTTTCTTCAATGAGCATTTGCTACTGTTTTTTGTGTTGTTTTGTGTTTTTGAGACAGGGTCTCACCATGTAAGCAAGGCTGTCCTAAAACTTGCTATGTAGCCCAGGCTGGCATTGAACTCATGGATCCTCCTGCCTCAGCCTCTTGAGGGCTGGGATTATAGGCATGCACCATCATTCTGGCTTTCATGTACTACTTCTCTATTAAAGAAAAAGACAAAAACAAGGAGTTTACAGATTATCTCAAGTTGCATTTGTGCATGCTTTTCTGAGAATATTTAAGATTAGATACACTTTTTTTCTCCTGTAGTTCTGGGGATTCAACCAGGGCGTTATGTATGCTGAGCAAGTCCTCTTCCACTGAGCTGTATCCCTAGCCCCCAAAATTTACAAGTGTATTGTATTTTATTGGTAAAACTATTCTCCTTCTCCAGTGTCTATAGCCAAATTCAGAGTTTGAGGAATAATTTGAGAGTAAATTAAAGAAAATGTTTTTATGGACAGAGTCCTATTTAAAACATTGCCAAGGATAAGTTTGCAAATAGATATGTAAGCTTGCAGTTGCTTGCTCTGTGCCTTTGGCAGGTATTGCAAATCAAAGACAGCCCTTCTTTCCGCTGATTTTGCACTTGGTCTCCAATTCCTCGCCAGCCTGGCATTCTCAGTAGTCCCTATAGGTCATCAGAGTTGGCCCACAATGTAAGACTTATTTGCTGTTCCACATTTTAGGACCATCTTCTTTAGTCTGGTAATCTACATAAACAAATAAACATATTGAGCTTTTTAAAGTCTATAGGATACAGCATTCTCCTTAGTTACCTATATATTTTCTTTCTGTCTCTTAGGTGATGGAAGCTGTTTCATTGTTCAGCAAGACTTAGACTATGTCATTGAACTCACTGGGGCTGACTGTGATCCTGTGTACAAGGTACAAGCCTGAAAGGACATCAGGCCTGAGTGATTCTCACCTGGGATCCAGGACTTTGAAGGGACTAAATGGGCTACTTTGTGGTCATTAGGGCTGCTGAAATATAAGCAGTATGGTGGGATGGAAAGAAATCAAGGTGTTGAATCAAGTGACTTTCTTCACTTACTGGCTCTAGAAACTTGAAAAATTCACATCCGTTCATCTGCAAAACTAGGATAATGAGGAGATAATGTGTATGAAAACTTTTTGTAAATGTAGTCTTTAAATATTAGCAACTATTATTTATCAGGAATGATTCTCTCATTTGATTAGAGTGGAAATAGAAAAATGAAAGATAAAATAATAGTTCTTGGCTAGACATTGTACTATTTATTTTACAAATATTATCTCCATCTAACATTTGTTACTATCCCTTGAGGTATAGGTATTCTTGTTTTCTCTTAACAATTTTCAACGTGTTGTACAATTATTGTTGTTGTTAGGTGCCGTCGAGTTCGTATCCGACTCATAGCGACCCTCATAGGGTTTTCTTTTTATTTGGCGGTACTAGGGGTGGAACCCAGGGCCTCGCGCTTGCATGCTCTGTAAGTGCTGGACCACTGAGCTGTACTCTCAGCCCATTTTTTTACTTTTTGAGACAGGGTCTCACTAAGTTACATAGACTGCCTCTGGTCTCAAACTTACAATCCTCCTGCCTCTGCCTCCCAAGCCACTGGGATTATAGGCGTGCGCCACCGCACCCGGCCCTCATAGGGTTTTCAACAGCTGAATGTTTCAGGATTGCCTTGGGAGTGGATTGCCAGGTCCTTCTCCCATTTTTGCAGTGCTGGGAATGGAACTCAGGACCTCAAAGACTACAGCGCAGTGCTCTACCAACTGAGCTAAATCCCAGCCCCCGTGTTGTACAATATATACTATAAAATTCAAAGCCTGCCATTATACCACTGTGGCATCTGATCCTGTCAGATCTTGGAAGCTAAGCAGGGTCAGGCCTGGTTAGTACTTGGATGGGAGACCTAGGAACACCAGGTGCTGTAGGCCTGGGAGAAGGACCCAGAAAACCACTCCCCAAAAAACAATCAGCCATTGAAAAACCCTGTGAATAGTAGAGAAGCACTGACAAAAGTGTTTCACCTGTTGTAGGTAGGGTTCCTATGAGTCCCACCAACTTGACGGCACTTAACAACTACAACAACATAAAATTCAAACAATACAGAATTTTACAGACTTAAAAATATGCGCTAAGACCTTTTTAGTTCCTTTCCTCTTTCTAGCAATAACTAGCATTAATAGTTGTGTGTGTGTGTGTGTGTGTGTGTGTATGTGTGTGTATATATATATATTTTATATATATATATATAAATATATGTATATATGTGTATTTATTTATTTATTTTAGTGACAGGGTTGTACTAGGTAGCCCAAACTGTCCTCAAACTCAAAATCCTCATATCTCAGCTGGGATTACAGACATGCACCATACCACCATGCCTAGCTCTGTGTATATCTTTTAAGACTGTTTATAGAAAATTTATACTCTTACATCTGTGTATTTATGCATATATATAAATAATATAGTTTTGTCTTTAGTGTATAAGTAATTAGGATCATTCTATATGTATGGCCATATGGCTTATTTATTCATTTTTCACTTAACGTCTTGCAGCTTTTCTCACATAAATACATATAAATTCACTTTTTAAAAAAATTCCCACATAGTGGTCTATGTGGTGAACTAACATATCAGTTGTACAGAAAGCAAACTGGGACCCAAAGGATTGAGAAAGTTGCTGTAGGTCATGGTAGTAAACTTGAGATTAGATTAATTCCAGAAGGCTTGCTATTTCCATAATGTTAGTGATTCTTGATTTTCTTTGAGAAGTTATCAGAAGAAAACAACAGCAAATAATAAAAAAAAAAATTTTATTTTTTTATTATTATTTTTTTTTGTGATACAGAGGATTGAACCCAAGGACCTTGCAAGCACTCTATCATTGAGTTACATCTCCAGTCCTTTTTGTCTTACCTTTTTTTTTTTTTTTTTTTTTTTTTTTTTTTTTTTTTTTTTTTTTTTTTTTTTTTTTTTTTTTTTTTTTTTTTTTTGGTGATACTTGGGGGTTGAACTCAGGGCCTCACATATGCTTTCCAAGCACTCTACTACTGAGCTGCACCCCTGGCCCATTTGTTACTTTTTATCTTGAGACAGAGTCTCACTAAGTTGCTCAGGCTGCCTCTGGCCTCAAACTTGTGATCCTCCTGCCTCTGCCTGCTGAGTTGCTGATATTACAGGCATAAGTCACCATGGCTGTCTCCAACCCTTTTTTAATTTTTGTTTTTAAGACAGGGTCTTGATAAGTTGCACAGGATGCCTCTGTCATCGAACTCTCAATTCTCTTGTTTCAGCCTCCGGAGTCACTGGGATTACAGGCATGGACCACCACACCTGGCCAAAATATTTTTGCGTACAATTTTATGAGGTTCAGGGAGACCAAAGCCTATCTGCGGATCATCTCCTCCCCAGATGCAGACCCTCTGAGCCAAACCATGCACAATACTAATGGGGTTGCATTCCTTTTAGACCAATTAGTTTCTCTATTCTGTAGCCAAAAGCACACCTTTTACCCTAGTCAGAGATTTTGTAAGTTCATATTGTGGACATAATCTTCTCGTACTTTTGGAGTTAATAGATTTCTGACACTCCCTTGGATTAGTGAGCATCAGTGACAAGGCTTCATCTTTCTGAAATGGAAGAGTTCCAGGCTTCCTTTGAGCTGTGAATTCTTGTGTTCCAGGTAGCCACATGGGAGAAGCAGATCTACACATGCTGTAGAGATGGACTTGTACGACGGTATCAGCTTTCTGACCTCTGACTCCTTGGGAAGAGAAGTCCCAATTAGTGAAAAGGATTGACCCTTTGATCAACAATGAGCAAAAACATCATCTGTCCTTCCCAAGGTCTGTGGCCCCTTAGTGTCTTGAGCAGCATTTGGAAGCCATAGCAGGTCAACTGTACAGGCCCGTGTGGAACTATCCTCCCAGGACCCACCTTGAACTCAGTAAGAAGCTCACTTTTGCTCACTGCCTTTACCACAAGTTCTCTTTGTGTTAAACTCACCCCACAACAAAAGGCAAAGATTTGGATGCTCACACCAGTTGTGTTAAATGTTTACAAGAAGCAGAGGACTAAAACCTGTTCTCTGAAGGAAATAAAGAAAATGTATTTGGAGAAGCTTGAAATTGGAAAACTTGTTTAAATTCTCTTACACCAGCAAAAAGTCAGTGAAGGCTATGGGACTCCTTCCTCAGCAGTTCATACTGGTCTGGCCCTGAAAGAAGGATGTTTGCATTAGCAGTAAATATTCTATAAACAACAGCCTAAAGAGAATCTTAGAGTAACCAGTTGCCCCAGTTTACCTAAAACTGAGGGGTTTTCAATACAGTGGGACTTCCGATGTCAAAATCTGGGCAGTCCCAGGCAAACATGGTCAGTCAGCCTCTGTATAGATGAGGAAGTTGAATCATAATTGTTATAAGGGATTGGCTATCAGATGTGGTCCCTGGAACAGTGGCATTGGTATCACTCAGGAACTAGTTAGAAATAGAAATTTTAGGCCCCATTCCAGACCAGACCAGAATAGAATAAAAAATTCTATGAGAACAGTCAGCACTCTGTATTCTAACAAGCCTTCCAGGTGATTCTGATGTGTGCTCAAGGCTGAGAATCATGGACCTAGAGGAAGAGATGGTGACACTTTGTCATACATGGAACCAAGGGCTTTCAGGATGGTGAGTTTGGTCTGTAGGAAACGAGGCAACAGAGGCTGTCAGGGCCCAAATAATGAAGGAGCTGCAATGTCAGGTCAGGCGCTAGACTTGGTTGGCAGTGGGGAATGACTGGAGTTTTAACAAAGGGAATGGCATGGTCACCTCTTTTTTCCCTAAACATAAAAATGTAATTATATGTATTCCATGGTTTATTTTCACTTAGTATGTTTGAGATCTTTCTATCTGAGGACATTAGGCCTTTTAAGGGCTGGGATTTAGCTCAGTTGATAGAGCGCTGCGCTGCAGTCTCTGAGATCCTGAGTTCAATTCCCAGCACTGCAAAAATTGGAAAAGGACTTGGCAATCCACTCCCAAGGCAATCCCGAAACAGTCAGCCATTGAAAACCCTGTGAGGGTCGCTATGAGTCGGATACCGACCCGAGAGCACCTAACAACAACAACAACATTCTTTTAAATAATGTCCAGAATATGGATGATTTATTACTTATATTTTAGGGATTATTAGAAAAAGGTTTCTTAGAGGGTATAACACTTGAGCTGGGCTGTACAAGCTAAGATTTTCATTTATTTAAGGGAGGGAAGTTATTCCTCCCTGGAGTAATAATATAGTTGACACAATTCTTAAAGGTATATTCTTAGGGAATTTTTTTTTCTTTTTTTTTTTTTTTTGTGGTACTGGGGGTTGGACCCAGGGCCTCGCGCTTGCATGCTCTGCAAATGCTGGACCACTGAGCTGCACCCTCGGCCCATTTTCTTTTTTTTTTTTTTAACTTTTTTTGAGACAGGATCTCACTAAGTTGCGCAGATTGCCTCTGGTCTTGAACTTGCCATCCTCCTACCTCCACCTCCCAAGCCGCTGGGATTACAGGTGTGTGCCACTGCGCCCAGCTGTTACTTTATTTCTTTACAGTAATTTTAATTTGGATTTTAGTCTTTGCATATGTTTTGGGATATACTGCTATCTACCAAAGCCAGAAGGCCACAGTGTTTAGTCTTGTCAGTGTCATTCCTATGTCAGTATTCAGAATTACTGGCTGTCTTTTTTTTTTTTTTTTTTTGCGGTACTGGATTGTGAACCCAGGGCCTCGTACTTGCATGCTTTGCAAGTGCTGGACCACTGAGCTGCACCCCCAGCCCATTTTTTTACTTTTTGAGACAGGATCTTGCTAAATTACGCATACCGCCTCTGTCTCGAACTTGCGATCCTCCTGCCTCCACCTCCCGAGCCGCTGGGATTACAGGTGTGCGCCACCACGCCTAGCTTTGGCTGTCATTTTTCATGATGATGATTTTATTTGTAGCTTTTATAACTTGTTGGTCAGAAGTTATTCTCTTGATAGAGGCTATTAGGATAACTTTCAATATGAATGAGCCTATACTATATTTACCTTTCTTATACTACTCTAGTTATATTGTAAATTCTAAGAAAAATACTCCTGTCTCTTCTTGGTACCTGGTTACCGCTTTTACTACTTCATGTAGTCACCTGTCTACTTAAAATACAGAGTCCAGCATATATTGAGAAGAATATTTCCTGATTTTTTTCCTCCCTTTATTGGTAAATGATGGTGGAATACATAGTAATACAGCATTGGCTTTTTCCATTATGCAACTATTACATCACTTTTGGTTTCACTTTTGGTTACGTTTTTATCAACTTGGAAGATTTATGGAGCCTTTTGACTAATATGTTCACTGTCATTCAATTCTAAGTGAAACCATCTTCTAAGTTCCTTTCTGGGTCTGTTTGTAAAGTCATTTATAAATGAGACCAAGGACCAAAGTTTGCTGCCCACTTCCCAGATATCTCTCAGGAAGCACTGTGATACAAACCCAGGCCCATGCTGCCCACTAATGTTGTTAGGGCCTGATTCATAGTGACCCTGTGTATAACAGATGAAACACTACCCAACACTGTGCCATGCCCAGGACTGTGTAAGTGCTTCTCTGCTATTCACAGGGGTTTCAAAGCTGATTATTTCAGGAGTGGGCTACCAGATCCTTTTCCTGTTTTTGCGTAGATCAAACCCAGGGCTTCTCTCTGCTAACATTATCAACAAAGAATTTGTTTTCAGAAAACATAACCAGAAGTCAATAATAAAAGCAAAAGAGATAGCCCAGTAGAAAAATGGGCAAAAAACATGTAGGCATTTCACATGTGGAAAAATAAATGGCCAATAAATATTAAAAGATACTTATCCAAGAAATACAAATTAACGTCCACAATGAGATTATTTTACATCTATATTGACAAGCATTTAAAAACTTGACATCAAAAGTTGATGAGGAGTGGGTGCCATAGCACAAGCCTGTAATCCCGGCAACTGAGGCAGGAGGATGGCCTGTTTGAGGCCAGAGGCAGCCTGCACAACTTAGCGTGACTATGTCTTAAAATTTTTAAAAAGGGGAGGAGGATGTGGGGATGTGGCTCAGTGATGGAGTACTTGCTTAGCATGTGTGAGGCCCTGGGTTCAACTCCCTAGTATGGAAGAAAAAAAAAATTGGTGAGGAAGTGAACCAAAAAGAACTCTCGTGTGCTGCAATTGCCAGTGTAAATTAGAATAACCACATCAGAAACTGTTTGGCATTACCGTGTAAAGTTGACATGATACCCAAATGTTCACCAGAGAGTAAAAAATAGATCTCTCTCTCACACACACAGACACCTTCTATTTGTATAACTATATAAAACTGAAAATACGAAAAGGTAAATATGTTGTTAGAAATACATGCAGTGATATGCTGGAGTTGGTTCATATCATCAACGATATGCTGTTCTCATAGTGTGTACCTTTGATATGCCGTGATGAAAACAGTACTCACCTCTGTCAGGTCTAACAATAAAAAAAACATCAAACAAATCCCAGCTGAGGATAATATTCCTGACCAGTACATCTTAACTGTTCAGGTCATCAAACACATAGAATGAGAGGTGGTGGCACATGCCTGGACTCCCCCAGCACTTGGCAGGCTGAAGCAAGAGTATGGTGCATTCGAGGCCAGACTAGGCTATGTCTACATAGTGAGCGTGAGACTCTGCCACAAAAATAAATAAATAAATGGAAAGCCTGAGAAACTGGCATGGCAAGACAAGCCTAAGGAAATAAGACAAACTGTGGTTGGATGCTGTTTCTCCCGCAGAGATTGATGTGTCAGTTTGTTTCCTAGTATGATGTGAAGAGGTAGTAGAATCTTTTTAAGAGATGGAGACTAGTGGAAGATATCTGGGTCATTGGGGCCATTGCCTTTGGAGGGAATTCTCATGGGATCACAGTTCCTGTGAGAGTGGCTGTTGTAAAAGATGGAATCTAACTCCTCCCAGATCTCTGAATTCCTGTTTAATCATATAATCTCTCCCCTGAGCTCCCACCACCAAGCTGTCCACCCTGATGTGATACAGCCAGGGAGCTGCCATGCTTAAGCTGGCTCCATGCCATTTGGACCTTCAACCTTCGTAACTGTGAGCTAAATAAACTTCTCTTGTTTACAGATTGCCAAGCCTCAGGGGTTTTTTTGTTTGTTTTTTTATAACAACAGAAAATGGACTAATACAACAACTAAATGTAATGTGGTGTCCTGGATGAGATCTTGAACGATATTAGGTTAAGAATTAGGACACCGGAATAAAATAAGGATTTTAGTTAGTAATAGTGTGTGGTATATGGGAACACTCTCTGCTGTCTTCACAAGTTTTCTGAAAATACAAACTATTCTAAAATTTAAATTCTAATTTTTTTAATTTAAAAAATTATTTAAAAAATAAACCAAATGCATTTATTCTGAAAATATTTAATTAAAAGTAATTGCTACATTCCTTAAAATTAAAACAAAATGGGGCTTTGTGACTTCCTAGCATTTGAGCTGAGTGTCCTTTATCATGGTCAGGGAGCCAGTCCCAGTTCTCCCAGGCCTTTCATTCCTCTTGTAGCTGAGCCCAGAGGCTGTTTTCTCAGAAAGGACTACAACTCCCAGAATGCCCCACGTGGTTGTCCGGAGCAACCAAGGAATGCCTACCAACAGCCCTTCTGGAGTGTAAGGACTACCCCGGCCCTCTACCAGCCAGGCATGGGCCAGGATTATTACTCTGTGCTCCAGATCACTCGAAATGCAGAAGATGCCCAGATCAAGAAGGCGTAAGTTGCGTGGGAGCCAGGCCTGAGGGATGTACTGGGGAAGCCCCACCCTCTCCTGTGAAAACACCTGCACAACTTAGGGCAGGCTAGGTGGGCCTTGTGCCTCTCTACCTTCTTGCATACCTTACCCTCACTGTGGGCTGGGTCAGGGGGCAGGTTGGAAATTCAGACACCTTAGTCCCTCAGTTGGCTTCTAACACTTTCTGTTCTATGCTCTGTCTCCTTTCCTGGGTGCCTTCGTTTCTGTAGCAATGAAAAGAGGACAAAAGAGCCATTTGAATTTCATCCTGAATTTTATGGAGAACTACAGCATTGTAAACAGGGGAGTGACCTTGCCAAATGGATGTGTTAGAGACTCCATTCGGACCACCATATGGGTTTTTGTCATTAACTAAACCTCATCTCTGAATGTTTCCATCAAGTCTCAGGGACTTTGTGATCCATTGTAAAGAAAGCCTAAGGCAGGAGTTACCACATTTCTCTGAAAAAAAAAAAACCCAAAACTTTTTGTATTTGATCTTCTTTTGTCTTTGAAAACAAATTAGTAACTATTTATTAAGCACTGACCATATGGGTTAGGTGCAGTGGAAGCAGCGGAAGATGTAACTGTGAACCAGAGAGATATGTCCCCTTCCCTCATGCTGCTTAATTTTGTTGGTGAACACAGATGTTGATTAAGGCACCACAACTCTAGTCAGTTACAAAAGGGAAAGGACACAGTGCTGCAGACACTTGTGTTGGAAGGAGAGAGAAACCTCAGGAGGCTGTGCAGGTGATTAAGGCAAAAGAGCAGGCTTGACAGAGGATTAAAGCTCTTCAGTGGCTGGAGAGAGAAGGGGGAATGAACTTGGCAATTAATTGGATCATTGGAAAGGTTTTTTTTTGTTTGTTTTTTTGTTTTTTAGAGTTTAAGATAACTGAATTAAGGTTAGATAGAATAGTAGCTATATTTATTGGATGTGTAGGTGCTATTCTGAGAACCATCCATCATTACTTCAGTTAGTTAATCTTCACAATGACACTGAGAGGTAAATGCCATTGTTATCCCGGGGCCATACACACCATAAATGGTAGAGGGAATAGTCAGATATCATCCCCTCTAACGTTCCAGTCCATGGGCTTTTTTCTCTCTGGGCTAGATCCAGTAGGGAATGTATGTGAGATAAGTGGAGAGAATCTACAGTGTTGTTGGAGAAATGAGACACTTGTGAAATAATTTGATAATAATTCAGGACAGTGTATGATATCATCCACTGCTCGGGGCTTCTTATTGGCCAGTGGAACTTATCAAGGGAAAGTGACGTAGTCAGAGAGTATTTTATAACCGAGAGAGGGAGAGACCCTGGTGTGGTGGCAGATGCCTGTAATTCCAGCACTTGGGAGGCTGAGGAGAGGAAGATCCACATGAGTTAAAGGCCAGCCTGATACATAGTGAGTTCCAGAGCAGCCTGGGCTACACAGTAGGACCCTATCTCAAAAAACCAAAAAATAAAAATTGAGAGAGAGATCAAAATCCGATGGCCACACACAAAATGTATTGGTGAAACCACTCAAATTTATATGAAAAACCAACTCAGGAGGTGAAGGCAGGGGGATCACAAGTTCGAGGCCAGCCTGGCATATATAGATCCTGTCCCCCAAAACAACAAACAAACAAAAAACCCTTCAAATTCTTCCCCAACCTTGTTACTTATACTCACTGATGAAATTTATTGACAATTCTCCTTATAACTGTGACCTTCGTAATTGAGAAAGGCTAGCTTAGAAGTCCCAGGCAGGCTGTGACAATTACTTCAAGTCTCTGAAGGTAGACAGGAAAGATTCTCTGTAAGACCCCCCAAGGGCAGAGCCAGGACCCTTATGGAAGGCAGGAGCATCACAGAGCAGCGGACCCAGTGCAGTAAAAGGAAGCCTTACCTAAAAGAGCCATCCACAGTGAGTTCACCTCCATTTACTCACTGCTGCTTGGTGCAATGCACTGGGGACACAGACAACTGGACACAGGAACTCCAGGACTTCAGTGTAGTGAGAGTGATGACCAGTCAGCAGACACCTGCAGCACAAGGTGCTGAGAATTGGGGTCAGAGGCACTGGGGACTTGCATGGGAGACTCTACCCTGGAATGGAAGCTGGCAGTCAGGGGAGGCACCCTGGAGGAGTTGGCCTCCTGGACGAATGTAGAAGAATGAATTCAAAATGGCCAGGAGTTGCTGGCAGGGGCCTCAGAGGGACGAGCATTATAAGAAAGAAGGGCACCATGTGCAAGGTCTTGGAGCAGCTCAGAATGGAGCTTGGAAAAGGAAGAGAGGTTCCTAATAGGGCAGGAGAGATCTTGGAGCAGGGTAGGAGGCCAGAAAAAGAAGCAGACAAGAAAGACCTTTGGGTTGTGCACTGAGGACAAGACAATGGGGAATCAGTGAAGGGTTTCAGCAGGAGAATGATGTGGTCAGAGGAGCATAGGCCCATTGGCAGCACACAAAATGCACCAGATTGGAGAGAGGGTCCACAGGATAAAGGGAGACATAGACCTGCAACAGCTGTAAAGATGCAGAGGCAGGAACAGAGCATTTAGAAGGAAAAACTGACAAAGCTTAGTGACTGATGGGCTCGGGGTTGGGGGAAAGAGAAGTTAGGGTTAGGGTTGAAAATAATGCTCCCATTCTGGCTGCAGTGTCTGAGGTGGGGGTGGGCTGGGGAATGAGGCAAAGAACCTGTGCTCCTGTTTGGGTTCCTTGAATTTGTGGTGTTGGGGGTCTTGGAGAGGGAGGGAGCAGGCGGCTGGATGTGGAAGTCTTTGGCTTGAGATGATCATCAGTCACCTGAGATGAACTTGGCTCCAAGGCTGCAGGGAGTGAGAAGAGAAGCAGCTGAACTCTGGGGACAGCCATGCAGAAAGGGTGGCAAGGAAGAGGCACTGTGCTGTGACCCATCAGGGGCCGGCTGTGTCAACCTGGGTCTGAGTTGGCCTGGAATGTAGCTCAGTGAGAGAGTGCTTGCCTGGCACGCACGAGGCCTTGAGTTTGATCCCCAGCACCCCAAAAAACTGGGGCTGAGTGGCTTGGGAGTCTGGGCGGGAGTCTTGGGTTCACCCCTGCAGACCCCTCCCCACCCTGCCCTACAGCGAGCTCCACTGGTCCAGCAGGCTGCCACGCATCCTGCTAAAAGGAGTGAGGCAGGGGATTGGGAGGGCAGAGGATGGGCTGCGGTCTTTATTCAGCAGCTGTTGGGTGTCTTCAGGCTGCCTATGTCCCTTCACTGAAGGTCCTGTCCTACACTCATAGAGCCAGGGCCCCTACCATGGTCCTGTCCACACACTTGTTTCAAGTTTCAGCGCCGCTCCCTGCCTCACTTCTGCATGCACAGCTGGTCAGGGTGCCCCCGGGTGCCTGGCCTCTGGGGGCTGCCCTGTCCTTTGTAGAATTCTCCCTTCCAGCACCTTGATGAATGCTCCTTTTACTAAACTTTCCACAGAGTCAAGTCCATAACATCTCTTCCCTCTTGGGACACTGGCAATACCCATCCTCAGATGCTGCAGGTTTCCCGCAACTGAGTGCTGGCACTGGCAGGCAATAAAGCAGGGAAACAATGAGCTGAGAATAGGAGAAACTGCCAGGCCCCTCCTTATACCTGATTTTACCGCCTCCTCTTCCTGAGAAACCTGGGTGTCCATTCTGGTCCTCTGAGAAGGGGACACCAAGGCCAGATTAGATGTGCACAAAATATGTCCGGGGGTCCCCAGTGAAAGATGAAGGGGAGAGAGCAGGAGGATGCAGCGGGAGCCTTCGAACTGCAGTGCAGACCTGGTCCCTGTGAAAGGAGGTAGGGAAGGGAGTGGTGGTCAGGGAAAGCTGGGCTTGGCCAGGATCGTGGGCAGTCCTCACCCCACATTGTCTGTTATGGAAGGTGTTATGGGGTGAATATGAAGCATCCCCCAAAAGGCTCATGTGTTGAAGGCTTGGTCCCCAGCCAGTGGCACTATTGTGAGGTGATTGGATTATGAGGCTGCTAACCTCACCCATATGGGAGAAGGGCCTGGCAATCCACTCCCAAGGCAATCCTGAAACAGCCATTGAAAACCCTATGAGGCACCAGGTGCGGTGGCGCACGCCTGTAATCCCAGCGGCTCAGGAGGCGGAGGCAGGAGGATCGCAAGTTCGAAACCAGAGGCAGTCTGTGTAATTTAGCGAGACCCTGTCTCAAAAAAGTAAAAAGCAATGGGCTGAGGATGCAGCTCAGTGGTCCAGCACTTGCAAAGCATGCAGGCATGAGGCCCTGGGTTCAACCCCCAGTACCAGAAAAAAAAAAAAAGAAAACCCTATGAGGGTTGCTATGAGTCAGATACCAACTCCACGGCACCTAACAACAACAACAACAACAACCTCACCCATGGCTTAACCCATCAATGAGTTCATAGCTGAATGAGCCATTAGGAGGTGGGGGCTTGTTGGAGGAAGTAGGAAGCGAGGGTGCATACCTTGAAGGGTGTATCTTGTCCCTGGACCCCCTCCTTTTCCTCTCCCACTGCCTCCTGGCTGGGATGAGGTAAGCAGCTTTTCTCCACCACATATTCCCCGCCATGATGTTCTGCCTCATCACAGCCTAAACGCAATGGAGCCAGCCCTCAGGACGCTGGCAGAGATGGGAGAAAGGAAAAGCCTCAGGCACTTTTGCCTTCCAGGGGCAAACACCCATGTTGGTGGTCTCGGTGGTCACCAGGAGACAGCTGTTGCTTTGTCGGTGATCAGACAGAGAGCAGGTTCTTTCCTTCTTGATGGTTGCTACGTGAGAGTGTTCTTTCCTCACGGAAGGTCCAGGGGAGAGCAGGAAAGCTATTTCCTCATGGGCAAAAAAGGGTCTTGCTTAGCCGATGGTCTGGGCAAAACCTCTGAAACCATCAGCCAAAGTAGACTCTTCCTCCTTTGAAGCTGTTTTTCTTGGGCGTTTTGTCACCGTAGCAAAAAGCTAACACAGAAGAGTTCCCTGTCGCTCAGAAATGGGCCATCACTGATTTCTGCCACACTTGGGCATCAGCTAGGGCACCTGAGGGGAGGCCTAGACTCAGAACAAATGCCACAGCCTGTGCAACCATCCCTGGGCCATAGCTGGGCATCGGACAGCAGCGCCAGCTCTGAACCAGCTTGGGCCCTCAGGAACAGGCGCTGTCATGACCTGCATCACCTTCCTCCTCTAGGTACCGTAAGCTTGCCCTTAAGAACCACCCGCTGAAGTCGACTGAACCATGTGCACCTGAGATATTCAGGCAAATAGCAGAGGCCTACGATGTGCTGAGCGACCGTGAGTGACGGTGGGGCAGAGGCTGAGGAGTCCCTCTGGGTGACTATTGCCCTCTCCTCCATTAAGATCATTCTTCAAATCTCTAGACTGTTGGGTTCTTAGAGGTGAGGGGGAGTAGTGGAGAGTAAGTATCGTCCTGCCAGCCCTGAATCTAAACAAACTGAGAGGGAAAGCAGAGTAGGAGTGGCCTTCTTGGTAGCCACAAGCTGGGGTGAGGACTGGCGCACAGAGCCCAGGGTTAGGCTGCCCGCTCTCCCAGCCAGGGAGGTACAGGAATAGGGCGAATGCTCCATTCCCCTGATACCCTGCAGGGACAAGCAACCCCCAGGAGCAGTGGGCCAAGTGCATACCCCTTACCCTGCCAGACTGACCAAGCACCTAAGGCTCCATGTCCCCAGGGGCAGCGGGAACATAAAGGGCCAGAGAGAGGCCAGGAATCCTCAGAAAATCTCTCTCCACTGGAGGCCAGATGCGTGGGGTAACTGTGATTTGCCACCCCACACAGGCTGGTCCCAGTGGCTCCCCTGAGGGCTGGTCCTGGAGACTTCAATGTGGATGCTGTGTAGAAGGGCTTGACATCACTGAGGTTGCTCCAGCCTCAAGGTTTCAGGACTTCAGAGTCCTCAGGTGCTAGGATTTCAAAGCTCTGTAATTTGTGGGCTTTAGAATTTTTAGATTCTAAAATTTCAAGATGCTGGGGTTCTGATTATCCCCAGATAAGACACTGGTTGTGCTGACTGAGTTAAACTAAGTCCCGGCCTGTAGCCTGACCCTTAGTCTCTCAGCTCCTCTTCCAACTCACACCCCATCTCCCAGCAAATCTGTTTCTCACCTCTGTTCGGCTCATCCCCAGGTCTGTCCAGAACGACATTTTTCCTCTAACCTCCAGGATCACATTCCAGAGCCTGCCAGGCAATAGGCATTTGGGAAACAGGCGTTTCTTGTCCCATCCCCTTCCCCATGCTCTCCTGCCCCCACTGCCTCTGTCTGTCTTAGCACCCAAGGCTGGACCCCTCTTCAAGGTCCCATGTATCCACAGCTGTGAAGAGAAGTATCTATGACAAGTTTGGAGAGGAGGGTCTGAAGGGCGGGATTCCTCTGGAATTTGGATCCCAGACCCCGTGGACAACTGGCTACGTCTTCCACGGCAACCCTGAGAAGGTGTTCCATGAGTTCTTCGGAGGAGACAACCCCTTCAGTGGTAGGAGGCCCACTCCCCCCTTGCCTTCCTGGGAATGAGCCCAGCTGTAAAAGATACTTTTCTCTAAGTGGTCTGGTTTTGTTGTGGTGGTGGTTGCCCTCTCCTCTGTGTGTGTGCGCGCGCGCATATGTGTTTACTTTAATAGATACACATGATACTTGGTTTTAAAAAAAGTAAAACAGAATTTATTGAAAAATAAATTGCAGCCTTCCACTTCCTTCCCCAGAAGCAACCCCTCACTGTGAACAGTATATAAGTCCTTCCAGAAATTTTCTATGCCTTGATGAGCATATATATAAATATATATGGTAGACATAGGAGGACAGTGCACACTGAGCATATATCTATATATCCTCATCAAGGCACTGAAAATTTCTGGAAGGACTTTATATATTGTTCACAGTGAGGGGCTGCTTCTGCAGAAGGAAATGGAAGGCTGCAATTTATTTTTCAATAAGTTCCATTTTACTTTTATTTTCCTCTTAAGGAAATGGGACCACATTGTATACATTGATGATTTTTTTGCTCATTATATCTTAGAGATCATACTGTAATATATCATGTTATCCATAGATCTACTCTATTCATTTTAATGCCTCCATAAGATTTCATTGTACAGATACGTGTTTGTCAGCAATCAGTTGCAGAAACATACCGTCTTAGCCTGCTGAAGCAATACAGGGAATCAGATGCTTAAGAAGCCTTTGGAAGGTCTGGGTGAGGGGTCTCTAAGCTGCCCCACCGAATTCCTCTGAGAATAAGGCCTCCACACCTGCCCGACAGAAGAGTGGCTGTCTCTGCCACAGTCCTAATGAGGGAATCAGGAAACACCTGCTGTGATCCAGAACACAGCCCTATAGCTATTACCATGGCTTAAGAAATTTGCTCCTTTTCTGCCCCTCTTGCCTCTGACAGGCATGCAATTAGAGGGGATACCCAAAGTGGTCGCTGCAAAAAAGCCCAGCATTTTCTTGACTGTGCTCAGCAGCCCCAGAAGAGCCCCAGAGAGAAGCCTGCTTTCCTGCCTTCCACCTCCAAATGGCTCAGCGCTTACCTCAGGGCCATGTGAGTTCAGAGCCAGAGCCAGAGCCAGGGCTGCAAGAAGGTCCAGGAATGTTCCTCTTACTCTACAGACTCCACAGTGGGGAGGATTCATAGGAGGAAGGGATAGATGTCACGGGCCAGCGTATCCACTGAGGGGGATAACTTGTTTTTAATCACTGGCTTATGGGTGGGTAGTTTCTTTCCAGTCTTTTGCTGATAATGTGGGAAGTCACCTACATGGGATCTTCTTCTGTGATGGGATCTTCTCATGCTACTTACAGTCAGTTCCCCTAGCAGGTATGTCTCCCTCTGGACTGAGAACTCCTCCACGTCTGACTGGTCTGAGTGTCCAAACCCCAGCCTAGCATCTGACAAAAGCCAGTGGATGAGGGGAGGAGTGGACTAAAGGGTGCAAGGATGGATAGATGGACAGGGGCAGGATAGATGAATGGCCAAGTAGGTGGAGGAGTGAACAGATGCGCACATGGGCTGGTGGTAGACAGGTGGGTAGATGGTAGGTGCATGAGCTCAGGTCCTAGACAAACAGACTGAGTTCACTTCTGAGGCTTAGAGTTTGTTTTTGCGATACTAAGGATTGAACCATGGGCCTTGCACATGCTAAGCATATTGCAGTCCCTCAGAATCACCTTACAAAGACAGTTATCCTTCCAGCTCTGTCTCCCTAGTTCCAGTTACATGACTCTGAGGGTCTAGAGTCTCACTCCCTGTCTCCCTCCCTTACCCGACCCCTTCTCTCGGGTCACTCTGCAGCCTTTCTGCATTTAGTAAGAGGGCTTCAGCCCTCCACCTCAGGGACTGCACCACCCACTGTGCACTTACCTCCCATATCTGCCAGAGGAAGCTGAGTTTACAAACTCCATGTGATACTGGGAAAAGTAAAGGACTTGGAGGCAGAGGCCCTATTTCAAACCCGGATACTGCTGTGTATGACCTGTGATCCTGGGTAAATTTCCTCACCTCTCTGAAGCCTCTGCTTCCTCACCATTAAATAGCCATAATAATCATGCCTTAGAGATCATTATCAAATGAGGTGATGTTAACAAAAATGGACTGTGTTGTCAGAAATGGCACACATTGGACCTGTCTCTCCTAGGGAAAGGTACGTGGGGAAAAGGCAGCTCAAGGGAGCCAAGAGGGTCAGGGCATTTCTTGCTAGGGATGGCCAGCCTCTGGGCTTAAGAGTCCCTCAGGCAGTGCCCAGGAGCCAGCCATACTGCTACAGTGCTCCATCCACTCCAGGGTTTGTTTGGTCCCTTCCCTGCAGGGTTGAGGGGCTGGGTTTCCTGTGGCTTGCCTGTTGGGGTGTCTACTACCCAGGACACCATAGTGCTAGGTGAACAAATGAATTCTGTAATGGAAGATGGGCACTAGGTTGTCCACAGACATCTTTGTTAACCATCGCATTTTATAAGGACACAGTGAGAAGTCATCCCACCCTCCCTGCCTACAGTCCCTTCACCATTCTAGCCTGTGAAGATCATTCCATGGCATTAACCATAAGAGAGCCACATAATAGTGACCCCCGATGCTACAGTTTACTGAGGACTCCACATCTAGTGGGGCTGGGATTTAGCTCCATTGGTAGAGCGCTGTTCTGCAGTCTCTGAGGTCTGGAGTTAGATTCCCAGCACCGCAAAAATGGGAGGAGGACTTGGCAATCCACTCCCAACCAGGAAACAATCAGCCATTGAAAACCCTATAAGGGTGGCTATGAGTTGGACATGACTCTACAGCACCTAACAACCACCACCATATCTAGCAATACAGCATTAGCCATCAAAGGCACAGGTTCTGTGATCAAATACTCCTGTGGTGCAGGATCCAACTTGACTACTTGCTTGCTGTGGGACCATGAGCAGTTTGACCTCTCCCTGCTAAAGAAGTAAAAATGGAAAGTGCTGAACACATGGCAGCCTCTCCACAAGTTTTAACTCTTTTTTCTCATCTTAATGGTGGTAGGCAGGTGAAACATTAGCCCATCCCACAGACCCAGAAACCAAAGCTCCAAGGATTGTTGGGCACTCAAGGCAGGGCCGGGATGGAGCTGTCTCTGGCATTTGGATGGAAGACGCAGGGCAGGAGGGCCTGGGGATGTGGGGGCTGGGCAGGGGCAGCTGAAATGTGGCGGGGTGGAGGGGGTGGGGTGTGGGTGTGGGTGTGGGTGGTTATGGTATGCTGCTGAGCTCTCCTGTTTGTCACGGATCAGCTCCTCTTCTTCTTCATGTTAGCTGATAACCTCATGGAAGCTTGAGTCTGGAGCCTCTAATGATCTTGGGTGCGGGAAATGAGGAGGTGGAGCCTAAGGAAGGGGAGGGAAGACCGCAACTCTGCCTTTCTGCTCAAAGCGGAGTCTTTTCTGGCACTACCAGGCTCTGCCACTAGAGGGCACGCTGCACAAGGTTGAGACAGTGGGGGTTGAGGGCACCTCCCCAAGTTGTGGGGAAGAGTCTGGGGGTGGGGGTATCCAAAGAAGGAGTAAAGCTGTGGGAATTAGGAAGGAAGGGTAATCACTGGTCTGCAAGTGACGACAGTTTCTTGATCTCTGATTCTGAGAGGTGGGTTGTAGTGAGGTGCCGGGTATTATACTTCAGGGACTGAAGAAATGTAGGGGTGGCTACTTTGAGTGTGTGTGTGTGTGCATGCATGTGCGTGTGTGTGTTTGTGTGTGAAAATCTGAGTCTTTGAATGCGATTTCTTTTACTCATCTTTCTACCTCCATTAGAATTTTTTGATGCAGAAGGAAGTGAAGTGGATTTGAATTTTGGGGGGCTACGGGGCCGAGGGGTCAAGAAGCAGGATCCCCCAATTGAACGTGACCTCTACTTGTCCCTGGAGGACTTATTCTTCGGCTGCACCAAAAAAATTAAGATCTCCCGAAGGGTGAGTGCTTGGCGTCTGTCCTCCTCCCTGCACCCCACCATCCTCCCCACGCCACCTCCTCCCTTTCCCTGGCTGCAGAACTCAGGGGTGGGCTCCGATGGAATCAGGGAATCTTACAGGGAGAGACCTGGGGTCTTAGGATTCTGAAGTTTGGAAGGGACGATTCAGGAAATTAGTCCATTTTTCCTCTAGTGTGGAAGTCCCCTGTTCAACCTCCTAACTGAGACAGGACCCCTTCCCCCTGTCAGTCCAGCCTCGTCCTTGTGGGAAGTGGGAGGAATCTCTTGTGAATTCCGCTCTCCGGGCATTACCAGCCACACCTCGAGGCTTTCGCCAGGGTGTGTACATCACTAGTAAGAGGGAGCAGGGTGGGCAGGGAGGGGCTGGGAGACCGTGCCCAAGGTGTCTGGTTGAGTCCTACTGGTCAGTTGTTGGTTTGACCCTGTCCCATGGCCTAGCCCGTTGGCAACAGTGGAGGTGCTGGTTGTGGCCATGCTTTCCACAGCTGGCACTCATGTGGGCACGTGTGACTGGGACATGGATGGACACCATGATGGGGAGTGCTTTGGGCGAGAGTAGATGTGTTGACTTCCGTGCTCTCTCTCTTTGGGGATTAGAACTGACCGAGGCTCAGGGCCTGAGCTTCTGAGATTTGGAGGGAAAAGCAAGGTACATTTTAGCTGTGTATCTGTTGGTGGCCGGGGCTGGAGGTGTGGGTTTAATCAACTCATGGTGACTGCTTTGGGGTCTCAGGCCCCAGCTCCCACCCCATGACATGCCCTGGCCCTCCTAGAATCACACGTTCCTTGTTCCAGTGGCAACAGAATGGGAGTGGGATGGCTCAGGGCAGGCCCCCACTGCTAGATAACTGAGCCCAAATACGAATCCCACAGAACGTTGTTCATGTGTGCAAAGGGGGCTCGTGGAAATCTGAGCAAACCTCCCCCCATGTCACTGCAGGTGCTGAATGAGGATGGGTACTCCTCTACCGTCAAGGACAAGATCCTGACCATCGACGTGAAGCCTGGCTGGCGGCAGGGCACACGTATCACCTTTGAGAAGGAAGGGGACCAGGTGAGAGGGAGAGAAGCCAGCTGGGGTCAGTCCCCAGGCTCACATGGTGGGAAAAGGGGAAGGAGATGGTGCTTTCTTCTGTCCCTGGGAGCCCTAGGTCTGTAGGGAGATCAGTCTATGGAGTGAGACAATCCCTAATGTCCCTTCCCTGGGACAGAGCCTCACAACACCTCTGTGAGTGTGCAGCTAAGGGGTTATCCCCCTTTTACATGGAGGGAAACTGAGGTCTAGAGACAGGAAGGATTTTCCCTGCAGGAGCACAAGATATGAAAGGAAAACCTAGTGTCCCTCCCAGGGCTCTTCCTGATTTTCTCCAGAACATAGAGCCCAACTGGAGGGTCGACTCAGAGCCCTTCATTAGTTATACTTTTTAATTGCTTACTTAAATAAAATCATTGTCCTAGTGATGCAGAGTCCTCAAGTGCTGAGCAGAGGCAGAGTGATGGAGTGTTCAGAGTGGAGAGGAAATCATTCCTCTGCCTGTACTTGCCTGCTTTCCCATCTATGGAACATCTACTTCCAGAAAGCACCCTTCAAGCTGGGCATGGTGGCACCTGCCTTTAGTCCTAGATGCCTGGGAGGCTGAGCAGGAGGATCACTTGAGCCCAGGAGTTCAAGGACAGGTTGGGCCACAGTGAGAACCCATCTTACAAAAGACCAACCAAACAAACAAAAATAAAAAACAAAACATCCTTCTAGGCTCAGTTCCAATATTCCCCATCTGAGCAGTCTTCCCTGACCGCCACATGACCAGCGCCTCTGGGAGCCCGGCCTTGAGCTTGCCAAGGATTCATGCATGTCTGTTTCCCCCATTTGACTCAGAGCTCCTTGGGGGAAGAGGCTGGTGTGACTCCTCTGTCCCTAGTGCCCAGAAGAGACCTCAGGAGTTTTGGTGACCTAATGAAGCTCGAGTGAGGGGTGTCACTCCTGAGTTACTGGCAGGACAGAGACTTGCAGGCAGTGGAGCCACACTCAGCTCAGGGTTCTGCCACCCAAGGAAGCGCCTCCCCCCCCCCCCCCCCGAGGGCATCTCTTTTGAGCCTACTCCACAGAGATGTGCTTTGGGGAGCCCTCATGGGGTAAGCTCCTCAGGGCCAGGGCTCTGGGCCACCCCGAAATGGCCCTCCCACAAAACCTGGTCAGATCTCCCCTATTGTACAGATGAAGACACAGAGACAAAAGCCGGGCGCAGTGGCAGACGCCTGTAATCCTAGCGGCTCGAGAGGCGGAGACAGGAGGATCACAAGTTCAAGACCAGAGGCAGTCTGTGTAATTTGGCGAGACCCTGTCTCAAAAAAGTAAAAAATGGGCTGAGGGTGCAGCTCAGTGGTCCAGCACTTGCAGGGCATGCAAGTGCGAGGCCCTGGGTTCAACCCCCAGTACCACAAAAAAAAAAAAAAAAAAAAAAAAGACACAGAGACAAGCAGAGGCAGGAGGTTGGCAAGGTCACGCAGGCAATTCATCCTTGTCATCCCTCGGCCTTCCTTGCCCAGGGCCCCAACATCATCCCTGCTGACATCATCTTCATCGTAAAGGAGAAGCTACACCCTCGATTCCGCAGAGAGAACGACAACCTCTTCTTTGTGAACCCCATCCCTTTGGGCAAGGTGAGTGGGTAGAGTGCAGAAGCAGGGCGTGGGGGTCCCAGGCTGAGCCCCACCTGCACCCACCTGAACTTCGCCTCCCCTCCCCCAGCCCCCTGCCGTCAGTCATGAGCTCCTCTCCTCCAGTCATGATCCCACTCCGTCTCCTCTGTTGGTGCCCACGATGGGGTTCTGTGCACCGATGGACCCATGCAGCGGCCCTCCGGCCCCTCCTCAGCTCCTGTCTTCTCAGGGATCTTTCCACACTCCGCCCTGACGCTGCCTCCTGCCCGCCCCCATTCCAGGCCCTCCTCTGCGGAGGCACCCCCTGCCCTCCAGCCCCCAGGCTGAGCAGCCCTGCCTGGGCAGGACGTGTTCACACCTGCCAAGAAGGCCCTCCTCACCTGCTGCCACCCTCCCACTCCAGAATGGCCCGCGCCCCCCTTGGCTTCCACAGACCGCATTGCTCCAGCCCTGTCTTAACCCTCACACTCGGGCAGCACCGGTCTGGCCTCCCAGCCTGTGAACTTCTCCAGGGCCGGCAGTGGTCTGGCGCATCCACCAGTAGTTCTTGAATAGCCTTTGACTCCCTGGTGCCTAGCTCAGGATTTGGCCCCACAAAGGCTCCTAAATGCCTTTTAAATAGGATAGCCATAGTGACCTTCCTCACACCCAACTGTGGTTTCCGTCCCTAGGCCCTCACCTGCTGCACTGTGGAGGTGAAGACCCTGGATGACCGTCTGCTCAACATCCCCATCAATGACATCGTCCAGTGAGTCCATCCGCCTTGGGCCCTGGTAGCCATGAGAAGGGCTGGCCTGGCCCTTAGAGGGTAGCACCAGACAGGTGTGTCCAGTACAGTTATGCAGGCTGCTGAGAGGGTGAGAGAAGACAGAAATCCTGCCCACCCCCCAACACACACTCTAGCCAAGCTGTGGGTCCTATTTACCTGGCAAAAGAAAGAACTTTTTCTAATTTGTGTGAAGCCACGGTAGAGGCTAGAAGCCCCCAGTGTTGGCAATCCATGTTTCCCCAGCCCCTAAACTTCTGATTAGGGTTCCGAGTTGCGGCCCCTAAGTGGTTTTTTTTTTTTTTTAAACGGTACTGCATTTTGAACCCAGGGCCTTGCTCTTGCATGCTCTGCAAGTGCTGGACCACTGAGCTGCACCCCCAGCCCATTTTTCACTTTTTGAGACAGGGTCTCGCTAAATTACGCAGACTGCCTCTGGTCTCGAACTTGCGATCCTCCTGCCTCTGCCTCCCAAACCGTTGGGATTACAGGTGTGCGCCACCACGCCCAGCTCCCCTAAGTGCTTTTTCAAGAAAGTCCTCGTGGGAAGGTGCCTCCAACCCCATTCCCACCCTCACTGAGCAGCTCCCAACTTCCTATGCCTAAAACGAGACTCCTGGAATCCGCCAGCGTGCATAGGGTTTTTAGGAAGCGTGCTGTTTGGAACAAGCCGTTCTCTCCTCCGCACCCTCCAGTCTGGCTTAGAGCATGCCACATCCTGCCGAGGAGCAGTTCTCCCCGAGCGGTGGTGTGGACCTGTTAGGTGCTGCTCTGGAGTTCTCCCCTCTGTCTCTTCTCTCCTTTTCCCCTCAGTCCCAAGTACTTCAAGAAGGTGCCAGGTGAGGGGATGCCGCTGCCAGAGGACCCCACCCAGAAGGGGGACCTCTTCATCTTCTTCGACATCCAGTTCCCCACCCACCTCACGCCCCAGAAGAAGCAGATGCTGCGCCAGGCGTTGCTGACCTGACTGGGGTACTGGGCTGGGAGTGGGGGTAGGAGAAGGCTCCCTGGGCCCCAGCCTCAACCTCATACCCTGCACAGATGTGATGTGGGCGTGGGGTGGCAAGGGACCTTGGGCTGACACAATAAAGATTTATTTCTGACCTGGTTGCGGTGATGCATGCCTGTAATCCCGGCGACCTGGGAGGCGGAGGCAGGAGGATGGCAAGGTTGAAGCCAGAGGAAGCCTGCATAACTTAGTGAAACCCTGACTCAAGATTAAAAAAAATTAAAAATGGGCTGGGGGTGCAGCTCAGTGGCAGAGCACTTACAAACTATGCATGAGGCCCTGGGTTCAGCCCCTCAGTAATGAAAAAATATATATTATATATAAAATAATAAAAAATTTGTCATATAAAAATTATATATATAAAATATAATATCATATATATGTATATGTATGTGTGTGTGTATATATATACATATATATATATATATATATTTTTTCCCCCCCTCTCCTCTGGGTGTGCCCTGGAGAGTATACTGGCAAGGAGCTTCCTGCTGGTGCTTCCTGTGGGACCCAAGAATCTGGGGATGGGGGTCCTTGACCTAACTTCATGGACCTAGTCCCTGAGGGTTCAGAGCCTGTCTGCTCCCGTCTTGGTGGTGTGGGGCAGGGCTGTGTGGCCTCGGAAGGTCTCTAGTTGTGTTCTGACTTTTCAGGACCCTCCATCTTTAGAAGCAGCAGGTTCTGGAACAGGGTATGTCACATTATAGAGGCAGGAAAAGTAAAGCACAAAAAAGAACTTGCTCCACCAGTTTGCTCAGGCTTCAGTGGCAAAGCTGTCATCAGAACTTTGGGCTACTTCCCATAGACTCACCGGCTTTGACTAGTTGTTGTCAGGTGCCGTTAAGTCAGGTCCAACTCATAGTGACCCTGTGTACAACAGATGAAACACTCCCCGAAGCTGGGCGCGGTGGTGCATGCCTGTAATCCCAGCAGCTCAAGAGGCGGAGGCAGGAGGATCACAAGTTCAAGACCAGAGGCAGTCTGCGTAATTTAGCAAGACCCTGTCTCAAAAAAAAAAAAAAAAAAAAAAAGGTAAAAAATGGGCTGGGGGTGCACCTCAATGGTCCAGCACTTGCAGAGCATGCGAGCGTGAGGCCCTGGGTTCAACCCCCAGTACTGCAAAACAACAACAACAACAACAACAACAACAACAACAACAACAACAACAAAAACACTCCCTGACACTGTGGCATGCCTGGCACTATTGTCAGTGCTTCTCTGCTTTTCACAGGGTTTTCAATGGTGGGTTGCTTTGGGAGAGGGCTGCCACACCCTTCTCCCAAGCCTACAGCACCTGGTATTCCCAGGCTGTCTCCTATCAATGGACTAACCAGGCCTGACCATGCTTAGCTTCCAAGATCTAACGGGATCAGATGCTAAGGTGGCAGGGCTGCTGTGTTTTGATTAGAGAGGCGCATGAAGAACACAAGCGCTGGGACAGCTTCGGGGTCCACCTCTGGCCTGGATTCCCTCATCTGCAAGATCAGTCTTGGCCCTGTCCCAACTCCTTGCATCAGTAACTGTCTCATCAGTGAGACACAGGTCATGCCCAGCTCACAGGCATGAAGAGTGTGCGGTGGGTCATGGACATGAAAGTGCTTGGTGACATCACACTTAGTTTGAGGGGTGTGGTTACAGCACTGCTACTGGTCCAGACAGGCCTGTGAAGCCCACACTTCCCTCCCCAAAGTCGACCACAGTCCGTTATATTCCTGTGCCGGGCACAGAGTCCCTCCTCTGGATCAGGATAGGCCAAGGCTTATGGAGAATAGGTAGGCACTTCAGTGGCATAGTGTGGCTTCAGAGGCGCCAAAAAAGGCCCTATACTATCCACACTGCTCAGAATCAAAGCATCCAAAACACCGTATTAGCTTAAGGTGTTTTTTCTTAAGTGGGAACTCAGTAGCAGCACCTGACATTGTTTTTTTGTTTGTTTTGAGACAGACTCTTGTAGCCCAGATTGGTCTCAAACCTGTGATCCTCCTGCCTCAGCCTCCCAAGTAACTGGGATTACAGGCATGCACCACCACATCTGGGTCCATTTCTTAAAGACTACAACCACTACCGTGTAGGCCTGTAGAAACCAGTGATAGAGGGAAATGGACTCTGTCCTCAAGGAGCCCCCAGGGGTAGGGGTTGGCAGCTGCCAGTTTTGAGAGAAGCCTTGAGTGGGTGCGGAAAGTGGGTCCTGATGTAAAACCAGAGAATGGCCAGGCCTCTTCTGGGGCTGCTGCTCCTGCCCCTCATAATTGGTGCTGAAGGAGGCCTGGAATCAGGTCACTGACAGACCTTCATGAGATTCCGATTTTTTTTTGGTACTGGGGGTTGGACCCAGGGCCTTGCACTTGCATGCTCTGCAAGTGCTGGACCACTGAGCTCCACCCCCAGCCCATTTTTCACTTTTTGAGACAGGGTCTCGCTAAATTATGCAGACTTGCCTCTGGTCTCGAACTTGCAATCCTGCCTCTGCCTCCCGAGCCGCTGGGATTACAGGCGTGCACCACTACGCCCGGCTGAGATTCTGATTTTGATGGGCACTACCTTGTGAAAGAGGCAAAGCAGGACTTAACACTTGCACACCCTAGGCATTCCCAAGGTCTACGGTGTGTTCACCAGTGAGTCTTGCCTCTTATGGGGCATCAGCATCCTCAGGGCAAGCCCAGCACCATGAAGTCTGGTGGCCTTGTGTCCATCCCAGCTGGCAGACTGTTCATCCCAGCCCACCCAGCATATTTAGCTGTTGACAGACATAACGAGGGCTGCAAACAGCCCCTTCTTCAAGTGCAGGACAGCTAAGTCTCCTCTCAGGACCAGTGTTGAGAGAAGGTGCATCCGGCAGCAGCCAGACCTCCACATATGCTGGCACCCTGCAGCCAGTGTCCAGGCCTCAACTGTGTTTGTCAGAGGCTGGACCCAAAACTGAGGAACCCTGGCCCTTCCTCCTGCTCCAGGAATCAGTCTAACATCCTGGCCTCTTGCCTCCACCTCTCATGGATGGGCTAACAAGGAGGGGAAGGGGCAGAAGCACTGGATGTTTTAGGCTGGGGCAGGAGGGAGGGAGGCCGTGTTGTCTGGGCCTGGCTCCCCAGCTGTGGAACAGGCTTCTCCAAGGACCCTCAACACCGGCCCCTGGGGAGTCCAGCCAGAGGAATCTAAGTCCTGTCCCAGTTCAGCTGCTGACTCTGTGTTTTGCCTGTATGACCTGACTCAGCTGAGCCGTTTATAAGATGTCTGACATGTCTCGAAGGGACCTGGGTGGCTTGATTCTAAGGTCCCAGAGCTGTGCTGGGACCTCACTGTCTTCTACCCCTTGAAATAGAAGTAGCCCTTCCCATCTGCTTCGCTGTCTCTGAGGACATGTGTTAGGAGCAGGGGCAGAGAGGCTGAAACCCCAGTGTAGCCAAAGCCCTGGCTCATCACCACCTCCTTGGGATCCTTGCCCTGGGGAGAGGGTAAGGCTCCAAACAGAAGGAATCCTCCGGCAGAGGCTTGGACCCAATCTGTGCGGAGTCAGGGCCCCACCCAGTTCAAGATGTGTCCTTCAAGTGTGACTGTGGAGGCAAGGAGCAGCATGACACGCCCTCCCTTTGTTTAGGACTTTGAGAGATGGGTTTTGCCATCCGTAAAATGGAATAAAGTAAGCCCCCAGAATTGGAGACTCCCCAGTTCCTCTCCATCTCCCAGGGGGCAGGGCATTCAGAAGGGCTCTCACTGTGCAGACCAACTGGCCTGGGCAGCTGGGGGCTGGGAAGGCAGGCACCAGAGTACCAAGCAAGGAGTGGGTGACAGCTCAATGGCCCGAGAGCTTTGCGCAGGTGGGGCAAAACCATTGGGGTCTCTCTGGGCTGCTGCTCCACTTGCTGCTTCAGCCCAGGGCTTAGGTCTGGACTAGGTGACGTCCATGGGCCCCACACTGGATGCTGGAGGTCAGAAGTGGGTCAGATCCCTTTTCAAAGGCAGGCAGCACCTCCCCTGCCCACCGGGTGCCAAAAGGGCCCACGGGACCAAGACGCCTGGTAACAGCTCTGAGGGAGGGAAAAGGCGACAAGGTTGAGCTTGCTTTATGGGTGAAGGCTGGCCAGGAGGGACTGGGTGTCAGGACAAAGATTCAGGCTGAACTCCTCAGGGGACCGAAAAGGCTCTGGCTCCTGGCTGGTGCCAGGCCTCCTCAGTCTCAGATGGGGTCCACTCCCCAGCGCTGGGCCAATGGGGAGATGAGGTAGGGAGGGGTGGGATTGCGGGTAGACAGAAGGGAAGAGGGATGCGAAGAGGAGTGGAAAGAAGAGGAGGGGACAGGGAAGGGAGGGACGGAAGGAGGAAAAGGGAAGCAGGGCCAGGCTGGAAGCAAAGCCAAAGCCAGAGGGGTCAGGTCAGCAGCAGGAGAGGCTCAAAAAGGCGCCTCTCGGGATGCGTAGGCAGCCATGAGGGCCCGTTTCAGCTGCTCATAGGTGACGAACATCACCACGTTCCAGGACCCCAAGCGGAGAAAGGAGGGCATGAACCTAGGGGAGACAAAACACAGGTCACAGGGAGCACTGCCACTTCCCGCTTCTCCCACCGGATGCCGGCACCCAATCCAGCCCATGAGAGGCTGGGAGGACCAGGAGAACTGACCCCCACAATTGTGTGCCTTTGAGCAAGAGTCCTCTCCAAGTACCTCTCATCCTTTTCTTTTTTTCTCTCTCTTTTCTTCCTCCCTCCATCCTTCCCTCCCCCCCTTCCTTCCTCCCTTTCTTTCTTTTCCTTTCTTTCTTTCTTTTTTGTGATCCTGGAGATGGACCCCAGGGTTTCATGCATGTGAGGCAAGCACTCTACCACTGAGATGTACCCCAGCACCATCCTCATTTTGTTGTTGTTGTTAGGTGCCGTCAAGTCGATATCCGACTCATAGCGACCCTCATAGCGTTTTCAATGGTTGTTTCGGGATTGCCTTGGGAGTGGATTGCCAAGTCCTTCTCCCATTTTTGCGGTGCTGGGAATTGAACTCAGGACCTCGGAGACTACAGCACAGTGCTCTACCAACTGAGCTAAATCCCAGCCCATCCTCATTTTAGCATCTACAAAATAAGGATGACAGCAGCGGTGGGGAGTTTGACACTCAGTTGCTCCCACTTCTGGGTGGTTGTCTCTCACCTGTGTGACAGGTCTGAGTGGCCAGAAGGCCTGGAGTTGGGTGGGGATCAGAGGCTCACCCCTTGTAGAAGGCTCGGGGCCCCTCCTTCTGGAGCATGGTAAGGGCACAGTGGCCGGCGCTGCTGTACTGGCCCAAGGCAGAGTTCATGTATCTGGTCTTGACCACGTCGACAGGGGAGGCGATGACAGTGGTGCAGAAGCCCGCCCCAAAGGCAGAAGTGAAGTGGCAAGGGAGGTCATCTGCCAGGGAACAGCAGGCAAGGCAGTCAGCCCTCCCCACCCTCCGTTCCAGAAGGGAAGAGGATGACTTAAGTAGCTAGGAGTCTTATGGTTCAAACACACAGGGACTCTAGTCAAGACCCCACCTTTTTTTTCAGTACTTGGAGGCTGAACCTAGGGCCTGGTGCATACTTTGCAAGTACTCTACCACTGGGCTGCTGGCTGTACCCTTGCCCCCCTTTTTTCTGTGGTACTAGGGGTTGAACCTAGAGCTTTGCACATACTTCCCAAGTGCTCTGCCTCTGAGCTGCACCCAACCTCCTTTTTAATTTTTTATCTTGAGACAGGGCTGGGAATTAGCTCAGCTGGTAGAGCGCTGTGCTGCAGTCTCTGAGGTCTCGAGTTCAATTCCCAGCACCCCAAAAATGGGAGAAGGGCCTGGCAATCCACTCCCAAGGCAATCCTGAAACAGCCACTGAAAACCCTAGGAAGGTCGCTATGAGTCGGATACCGACTCGACGGCACCTAACAACAACAACATCTTGAGACAGGGTCTCGCTAAGTTACACAGGCTGCCTCTGGCCTTGAATCTGCGATCCACCTGCCTCCACCTCCAGAGATGCTGGGATTACAGGTGTGTGCCACCAAGCCTGGCACAACCAGGACCTCTTATGAGGACCTGAGAGTCATTTTGCCAATTTTGCCTCAGGTCCTCAATGTGGGAGCTTCTTCCCAATTGACTTAGATGTGGCAAGAAATACAAACCCACTCTAGAAGCAAAGGAAAGCAGGAGGAAAAGACGTGGCCTTCAGGCTACCAGACCCCCACACCTGCTTTCGCACCAGACTCACCTGTCATGAGGTTGGCCTTCAGGAGGGTGTCCTTGATGACATCATAGGTCACCAACTCAGCACAGTTGACAATGGCATTACGAGCTATGTTGGGAGAGGTCCCTACAGGAGGAAGGAGAGCCTGTGTGGAACCAGGGCACGGGGTAGAGGAGGACAGAAGGGGAGGCACCTAGAACACACCTTTCCAGAGTCCCCGGAACCCTTCCTCGCGTGCAATGGTCTTGTAGGCATCAACAGTGCTCTGGTACCTCCGACCGCCTCCAGCTTGGGCCTGAGCTTGGAACCGGACCTTTACCACATCAGTGGGCTGGGCCACAGCAACAGCCAGCGCACCCGTAGTGCTGCCTGCTAGGAGGCGGCTCCCGATGCCAGCATCTGTGGGTACACAGGGGGTCAGCGGCCTGCTGGGCTCACATTTACTTCCCACCTCGTCTCTCCTCACTCAAAACACCGTGTCACCATCACTTGACTTTTAGGAAAAGGGCCCAGATCAGCTCCTGCTCCAAGAATTCTTTGGAAGGACATAGTAAGCAGTAAGACGAAAGGGAGACTTAGCGTTTTCTTTCCTAAAACACGTTCATTTAACCTGCTCACCACCCCTGAGAAATCAGGAACATTTCTATTTAACAAATACAAAAGCTAAGGTGAAGAGAAGTGACTTTCTGATGGACTGGGACATACAAGACTTGGGTTCCCATCCCAGGTGTACCTCTCCCCACCACGACATCTTGGAAAATCAACCTTTTGGGCACTCAGTCTCCTCATGTATGAGACGGAGGGCTGACGAGGGGTGCTGAGGAAGTGAAGTGGAAGAACGCTGGCCCTGAAGGCATGAGTCCTGAGTGTGACTGCCCCATCACGGGCCCTTGGCCGTGTCCCTCCCCCTCATCAAGCCTGAAGTCTCTGCATCTATAACACCAGGATGGTGCCTCCTGCTCCCAAGGTAGCTATTGAGCACTGTCATGGGATGATGCCCTGCTTAGAGCCTGGCATAGCCCAGGTACTCAGCAATCATTAGGATAATCAGGGCCCCTGCCATGTCTCCATTCCTCTGACCCTCCTAGGGATCTTGGGGGCCTACGGAAGCTATTCAGCTCTACGGACTAAGATCAACCATCAGCAAGAAAGAAAGGTGAAGGCCAAGGGGCCACTGTCCCAGCTCCACACTCACGCTCAGAGCCCTTGGTGTAGAACTGCTTGACAGAGTCATAGAGACCGATGCGGACAGAGGCGAAGCTCATCTGGCGCTGCAGGCCGGCGACCAGCCCACTGTAGAGGCTGCGGGGGCCCTCGGTGCGCACCATGGTCAGGATGGTGCCCAGCACGCCGCGGTACTGGGTGCTGGTTGCAGTGCGCAGTGGCCCCTGGCTTTCTCCTTGGATCTGCAAGGCCAACACAGGGTGTCTATAGGGACAGGCAGGTTGTGCTCCTGATCTCCTGCCATTCCTGTGCTCCCAATCACTCCATGACCTTGAGGAGTCTGTGTCCTTGGGGAGGGAGCAGATTAAGTACCCTCAGGATCCCTAGGCATCACCCTCACCTGCAGCCGGACTTTAGCAGTATCCAGAGGAAAGGTGATGAGATCTGCAATGCAGGCGGCCGTGCCAGCCCCTAGGAACTTCACTGTGGCAGTGGGGGGTACATCTGTGGCCTTGAAACCAACCATGATTCTGATTTCCTGCTACTTCCCAGGAGATGGAGAAACACTGGAGATGGGCACCTTCAATCGGCAAGATGAGATAGAGGAACTCTGCCGGAATCTGAGCCAAGAGAGGTCTCATCAGCAACTGGGCCTCCAGGCCTCCCTGCTCACCACCTCGTCCGCCCACTGCCTTCTCCCTATGGGCGCCAAGTCCCTAAGGAGGACTCAGTGGCCCCAGGAAGGAAAACAAGAGTGAGCTTTGGAGGTCTTCAAGCAGGGGCTGGAGAGGCAATCCTGGCCAATGAGTCCACATTTTGTGAAGGGCCCCCTCCCACTCACTGCAGGAAGGGTGGATCCTGGCAGCAACTAGAGCCTGGCTCCCAGAGTGGGCACTGATGAGGCCCACACACCTGCTCTGCAGAGCTACCCTGAGGGCTGACAAAAGTTGGGAAAGTTCTGCCAGACGAAGATCTGACGTGTAAAGGCCTACAGGCTTATGTTCTGGGTGTCTAAGCAGAAGTTCTGATGGGTCTGGAATTACTGAAAAGAGAAGGAAGGGACAAGGTGACTAATTCAACTCCTGCCCAGCCCCCACTCAGCTCAGGCTCTCTAGTCACTCTTTCTTTTTTTCTTTCTTTCTTTTTTTTTTTTTTTTGTGGTACTGGGGTTTGAACCTAGGGCCTCGCGCCTGCATGCTTTGCAAGTGCTGGACCACTGAGCTGCGCCCCCAGCCCATTTTTTTAACTTTTTTTTTTTTTTGAGACAGGGTCTCGCTAAGTTATGCAGACTGCCTCTGGTCTCAAACTTGCGATCCTCCTGCCTCTACCTCCCAGCCACTGGGAATATAGGTGTGCGCCATCATGCCCAGCGCTTCAAGTCACTCTTTCAACAAGCCTGCTTTGCTGGGCACCAGGTCACAGGGGACAATATCTACCCTCAAGGGAGCTTATTATCAGGCACAGGGTATGGACAAGTGATTCAAACATTTGGGGCTTGTGGGACATACTCTCAAAATGCAGAGGAAGGAAATGAATAACCCCACCAGGAAAGAGACAAGGAGGAGGGATGATGAGAAAGGACTTCTTAGACAAGGCGATGTTTAGCCCTTAGGACCCTTAGCTGGGTCTTAAACGGTGCTGAATGATCCGCGGGGATGACTGAGTACCAAGGCTCTGGACTCTTCCTAGTCTAACCAGGAGGCTATTCTCCTTTCCTCCAGGACAGGGGATCACACCTTTATAAGAGGTAGGTGAGGGAGAGGCGGGTCAGAGCTACAGAGAGAGACACAGGAAACTAGAAGCTCCATTTTGTTCTCAGAGTTGGAACAACACCCTCCTCCACTGCCCCAGGAGGAAGTGAGCCCAGTGCCCCACAGGGGGGTGGGGATGAATCTGCTTCTCCTTCCCCTGAGTTTGCACCTCTGATTTCATAGGAGCAGCTGCTCTGAGCCCAGCTGATTGGCTGCACTGGCGTTGCTGGGGCTCAGGAGGAAGCACTGCCTGGTGGAGGGGGATGTGGTGAGAGTCATTTGTGAACACAGAGAACCATGGAAACAAACAGCTCACCCAGTTTTTTCCGCCTGGGCTCACCCCAGGTGGCTGAGACAAACAAGGACATCAAGAGCATCTTGCCATAGCAACTGCTTCAAGAGGGCCTGACCTGATTCCCTTTTCCCTCAGTGAGCCTGGTGCTCAAATGGCAAAATGGGTGGATGGGGGTGCTTCCAGACACCCTTTTCCCCAGGAGGTGCTGCAGCGCACTGCCTGGGCACTCAATTAGCTCACTCAGTCCTTGGAGCAGCCCTGTGAAGTGGCTGTCCTTCATCCACGTCTTCATTTCTTTCCTGCTGTTTTCTCAGCCCCAGGCACAGACAGAGCCCTGCACATGGGAAGTTCTCTCTGCCAGTGAAACGCAATTGAGAAGGTCCAGGCAGCTGACATCCCTTCTCTGGGCATCAGAGGCAATGATGACATGACTCTATCACACGCCGGAACTTGAGCCGGGGTGCAGGGAGTTGTGAAGTCAAGAGTAGACTAAGACCCAGCTTCTGCACAGCTCCAAGGCGCCAGAGGCTCGGCTGCCATTGTGAATGCTGCCTTCGGTTTGCCAAAAGTCAGGTACTTGAGAGGGATGGGTATAGGGGCAAAGGTCACTCAAGCTAAAGATTCTGCTAAGAAGAGTAAGTAAAACTCAGGCCTAGAGAATTAGTCATGTTTTATAGCCCCAGGCAAATAATCAGTTTCAGAGGTCAAAAAGGACACCTGATGGCTAATCTTATTCTCAGGGAGAGTCACAGACCACAATCAACAATATGAAGTTAGGACAACAGGTTCATGGGAGGGAGGAAAGAGGGGTAAAGAGAGAGTAATGGGGGACGTAAACATGGGCAATGTACAATGAAATGCATGAATGGAAATGTCATAATGAGATTCACTAAGTTGTACACTAAAAATTGCTAATAAGATTACTGGGAGAAATAAATAAATATTAAAAACAAAAAACAAAAAAAATCCTCAGGTTATTGTTCTAGCTCTGCTGCTGACTCCCGGGTGACCAGGGGACAACCAACCTCCCACCTGAGCCCCAGGTTCTTCCTGTATACAAAAGGGACCACCATCCTTGGCTTGTTGGGGTCACCCTAAGGTGAGAACAGCGATGATGAAAGCGCTTACTGAACTGTGAAGAGCCACTCTGCAAGGGTGGCGGTGGCAGCTATTTTTGTTATTGTCCTGCTGACTCTGGCCCCCCATACCACAGGGAGGCAGCAGGAGGTGGCTCCCTGAGCCTGGATTCTTACCCAACTTGGTGAAGTCTCACGCTGTGGTCGCCAAGATCAAGCTTCTCTAAAGGTGTCCCGTTCTTCCAAGCTGCTGGTGGCTATCATGGCCAGTTCCCCTTGATTTTCCATAGAATACGGCTGGGAGACGAAACACCTAAAGGTCATACTATGTGTCCTGTGGGTGAGGGCGAGGAAGCAAAGTTCAAAAGGGGAATTCACACAAAAGGACCACATCCCAGTAAAGAAAGGGCCACTTGCCCAACACACAAGCTCACTCAGTCCCTGCCAGGTGGAGAGCTGTCACCCATTTCATTCAGAGCAGCCTGGGGCTAATTAAATGCCCTCCCCCACCCCTATAGGTAACCTAGGAGTCCTCTTTCTCCCAGCTGCTTAGTTTCATACTGTGGCTCTCTTCCAGGCTTTGGTTTTCCTGACAGTCATCTAGGTTGGCATCCCCCAACACAGCACATTGCAGAGTGTTGTGAGAGGGTCGTGACCAGGACAGTAACTCTCTGGGAATTGGCTAGGGCCCAGACCCTGGCTGCAAGGAGATTCGAGGGGCTAGTAGAGGGGCTGGGAGTGAGCCAATCTAAGCCTTCTCCCAGCAGAAACAGCTCCAGAAACGGCATGTGAACGCACAGCCTGGAGCTGCCTGGGGAGGCTCCTTCTGGTCATCGGTGAGGCGTGGAAGGCCCTCACACAAGGCAGCCTGGGCATCATGGTCGGGGAGAAGGAATGGAGGGGTGGAGGCTTAAATTTGAGCCAACTGGATGAGAGAGGGAAAGAAAAGGAGTTAATAACAGTGTGAGAGGATTAAATTAAACATTATTACCAAAAAAAAAAAAAAAAAGGAAGAAAGAAAAGAAGCAGAGGAAAAGTATAAACTGGGCTGGAAAAAGGAAAGGGAAATTAAAGCGCGGGAAGCACGTGGGTCCGGGCAGCAGGTGTGGAGCAGGTGTGGGGGCGCAGACTTAGGGCCAGGCTCACCCGACGGCAGAGAGAACACGAGAGTGCGGGTGGCTTTGTCTCTCAGCAGGCGCAAGAAGGCGGAGCGGGCGGTGCTCGATCCGCAGGCACAGATGGCAGGGCTCCCAGTGGGGTCCGCGTAGGCAATGGCCAGACTTAGGTCTTGGGGGCGGAGCCTGTGTGCTGGGCGAGCCCAAAAGGGCGGGGCCAGCGGCGCCGGCTCCCACAGTGCGTGAGCGGACCCTGGAGCGCCGCCTTTCCCAGAACTGCCCCGGGTGTCTCAGCCCTTTTCTTCGCTCCCGTTTCCGCGTGGGCGGGTTCCCTCGTGGGTCCTTTCGTCCCCGCATGGCGCCGCCCCCTCTCCCCGGCCAGCCAGCCTCACTGTGAGAATGGCCAGGCAGATGGCCGGGGACAGCAGGGTCTGGTCCAGGCTTATACGCCTCCCGGCCAGGGCGCTTCTAGCAGCCGCAGAGCCTGGGTGGGGCGCACTCCCTGCTTGATGGACACAGCTCGGCCCCCACACCCGGCAAACCACGCCCCCGTCTGCCGAGCGCGGGCCCCCGCGGGGCGGGGCGGACAAGGAACCAATGCGGGCTGCAGCGACTGGGAGCCGGGCCGCAGACAACGGCTGGCAGTAGGGCGCGGCTGGGGTTCCCGCCTTCTCTCCCTGCACCCGTCTTCTTCGCGGTTACACCAAAGACTAAAGGCTGGGGTGGGGCTGAGGCTGCAAGCATGACCTACTGTCTCCACGCACAGACCAGCAGATGGGCCAGCGCCCCCAAGTGAGAAGGCCGAACAGGGCGCGGGCCAACTACATGCCCAGCCCAGGGACGAGAAAAGGAGTAAGGAGGCGGACGGGGACATGATGGGCTTGTTGGGGTGACACAATAAATACTTGGGCTTTGTGGCCGGTACAAACAAACATTTGGGAATAGAAGGAAATAGCTATCCGTTTGTCTTTTTTTTTTGGGGGGGGGGGACAGGCAGATCATAGCATTGCTATAGATGCAATACTTCTGGATTTTTAGCAAGCTGCTTGCTCAAGTCATAAGATGTCCTGTGGGCAATTTGGAGAATTCCAGGGTACAGAGAAGTGCATTTTAAAAATGTATTTCATGCCAAGTGCGGTGGCGCACACATGTAGTCCCAATTTCCCAAATCGGGGTATCCCAATTTCCCCCATAACTGCTTCAGTTTCACACAATCAGACATTTACTGTGTTAGCTTAAATATTACTGGCACTACTGAAGACAAGAATGGTTCAAATGACAGTTTTGGTAATCATCCTGGCCTGTTCCACCTTGGCCTTCGTGAATTAGCTTATATTTGTGAACCAACCAACCTTATACCAAAACCAATAGGATGGTAGACCGATACTTAGAGAAAATTTACAATCTAGAGTGCAACTAGACTTGCTGAACTCAGACACTGCAAGTTGATTCAAATTTGTATGGTGCCCTAACTTTAACTCTCACACATGAACAGATCCCATCCCTGAGCACAACCCTAAGCCTAGCCCTAACCCCAACCCTAAACCTAAACCTAACCTCAGACACTACAAGTTGATTCAAACTTGTATGGTGCACTAACATTAACCCTCACCCATGCACAGATCCCATGCCTGTCTATAACCCTAACCCAGACCCTAACCCTAACACTATTGAGGGTAATGGGGATCAGGATAAATGGGAATCTACTTCTACAACAAAAGGTAAAGAAGCTATGTTGAAGGAGGTCCTAGGTAACACGAAATTATCTCAGGGGAAATTATTTCAACTGGTCAGCCTTGGACAACACAGGATGGTCGACATCACACACACGTTTGTTTTGCCATACCAAGGAAAGACTATGGTTCACAAGGGTAAATGTTGCTATAAATTCTAACTGTACAGCAGGAGAAAAGGCATTCCTTTTCAAGGTTTCGTTGACAGAATTGAACAAGTTTTCAATGGCTCAGGCATATTTGTTACAGAGATTCACAGATAAAGTAAGATACATATTTTGACCTTACCCTAACCCTAACCCTAATCGTAATCGACTTTTCCTTGTCCTCCTGTTCTACAGGGATGAACACATCTTCTCTGGTTGAATTAGACATTTTAAACCTCCTTCTATGTGGGATGGTAGACCAATACTTGGAGAAAATTTACAATCTAGAGTGCATCTAGACCTACTGTACTCAGACACTGCAAGTTGATTCAAATTTGTATGGTGCCCTAACTGTAACCCTCTCTCATGCACAAATCCCATCCTGAGTACAACCCTAATGGTAACCCGAACCCTAACACCAACACTTAACCCTAACCCTAACCTCCAACACTCCCTCAGACCCAGCAAGTTGATTGAAATTCGTATAGTGATCCCATTCCTGAGCACAACCCTAACCCTAGCCCTAACCCAAAGCCTAACCGTAACCCTAGCCCTAACCCCTAACCCTGACCCTAACCCTAAGCATAACCTCAGACACTGCCCTCAGACACTGCAAGTTGATTCAAATTTGTATAGTGCCTAACTTTAACCCTCACCTATGCACAGATCCCACATTTGAATATATATATAATTTGAGTATATATATATAATTTGAATATATATAATTTGAATATATATATATATGTTTTAGGAAAGACCTTTGGAGAAGTCAGACCTACAGTTTTTTATAAAGAACAAAAATAAGCAAAAATATGATATTCTCAAATTCTTTTCCACAGATCTTATTTGGTTAATTATGTTACAGTTTTAAACTAGTAAACAATCACTCTATAGAGGAACTAAGCCAAATTATAACATGGCACAAACTGCCTAAGGATGCCAACTTGTTAAATTTAAAGAGTGATTCTAATATTCCAATTAACATTTGAGGTACTGGTGGGTGCTGTGCCACATGCCTGTAATCTCAGCAACTCAGAAGGCTGAGGCAGGGAGATCTTGAGTTTGAGGCCAGAGGCAGCCTATGCAACTTAATAAGAACTTGCCTCAAAATAAAAAATAAAAGGAAAAAAGTGGCCAAGGGATACGGCTCAATGGTGAAGCACCTTGGGTTCAATATTGGGGAAAAAAAAAAAAAAACCAAAACCAAAAAAAAAAAAACAAAAAAAACAAAAAACCCAAGACTCAAAAAACCAAAATCAAAAAACCAAAACATTTGAAATACTAAAAGAACTAATGACTCAAGAAACTTTTGAATTGATTCAATTATCTTTAAAATTATAGTAGCATAATTTAAAATCTAGTTTGCCTAAGATTATGTCTTTGTAGTCAGTTTATCATTAGTATTTTAATCTGAACATATAGCCTTAATGATTCTAATATGTAATTGTAAAATCACAATCCTTACTTTGTAAATATTACATTCAATTTTGTATTAAATGGTATGACAACTAAACAAAAATTCCTAATCAAGATGAAGCATGCAGCAATCATTGCTACCAAACTAGAAAAAAAGTCTACTTTTTTTAGATAAAGATTCTATGAAAAGAAAAACTCAAAATGAATAGGGAAGCTTACATATAAACATTGTTTAAAAAATAGAAGCTGGAGCTGGGTGTGGTGTCACATGCCTATAATACTAGCATTTGAGAAACAGGGTTAGGAACATTGTGAGTTCAAGGCCAGCCTTAGCTACACAGCAAAACCCTGGCTCAAAAAACCAAGAGTTGGGGATGTAGCTCAGTGGTGGGGTGCTTGCCTAGAATGTGCAAGATAGAGTTCAATCCCCAGCAATGAAAAAAAAAAAGCTGTTCAAGTGGTATACATCTATATTCCCAACTACTCAGGAGGCTAAAGTGGGAGAATCACTTGAACTCATGAGTTTGAGACCTGCCTGTAATGTAGAGAGGTGCCAGCTCAAAACAAAGTGTATGCCGAAAAAGGAAATAACTCAAAAATATATCAATTGTTGAATGGACAGACAAAATACAGTGTAAAATGGAATATTATTCAGCAATAAAAAGGAATGACACATTGATATACACTACAACATATATCAAGGATAAACCTTTAAAACATTATGCTAAGTGAAAGAAGTCAGGCTCAAAAGACCACACATAGTATGTTTCTATTTATATGAAATATCCAAAATAGGGAAATCTATAGAGATAGAAGGTAGGGCTTGAGGGAATGGAAAGGTTGGGACATGATAACTAAAAGGTATTAGGGTTTATTTTAGAGATGATGAAAATGTTTTAAAATTGATTGTGGGGATGGTTGGCACAACTCTGTGAATGTATCACAAATCATTGTACTGTATACCTTAAATGGATGAGTTGTATTTATGTGAATTCTATCTAAACAAAGATGTTATCAAAAGAGAAAAATGCAAATTGGATCATATTAACAGTATTTTAATGACTGTTGGTTGCATTTCAAATAAATTGTAAATGGGCTAAGAAACAGCAAAGACAGAAGGGTGGGGAGGTAGAAAAGGGGAATGTTTTCCAAGACCACTCATGTCATTGAATCTAATGTCAGTGAGTCTGTTAAGATCTTATAAAACAAAGTTAAATAATACATAACTATGCTGATTTGCATACCTTCAGTTAGGTTCAACTGACACACATAATTTGTAGATATCCATTGGAATTTTTCATGCCTCACATCATCTCTCCATGGTGTAGGTTTATTGTTTTGTACTTTGGTATACTATTGTTTTATACTTTACATGCCAAAGAAGATTTTTTCACAGGAACAGTTAAATTTCTTTCAATTGTCTCTCAAAGCATAGCTAACAAAACATAAAATTAAACAAGATATATATTTGGCAAACTAATACATAAAAATCACCATTACAATATTTATAATAACTACTTATAAATGTTAACAGTTATCATAAAGTCTATAAAATTTACTTGTAAACTTATAAAGGATATACAGATTGTCTCATGATGAAAAGAAAACAGTTTTTCTGTTGTGGCAACATAAGAGTAGTTTTGTTCAAGTCTGTAGCTGCTTCCTCAACTACCATTTCAAATGACCATTTGCAGGAAGCAAAGTAGTTCTCCCTTCATATCTGAAGTGTCACTGACCTTTCTGTTAACAAGTCAATGAGAAGCATACAAGCTGGTGACCTGTTCACAGAAATTGCTGCAAGCTTATCTTGTTTCCTCACTATTTGGGATATTTTATAACACAAACTCTTCCTGAAGTTTCCTTGTAGTTCTATCAGTTGGAAATGGTGTCTCCTATCCTATCATTCACCATTGTGAACACATCTGAAGAGAAATTACTTCAGAATCATGACTCCAACACAAAATAACGATATAATAATAACCCCGAAATACGTCTGGTGGTTTCTGAGGTCTTGTATGTTTGGACAATAAATGAAATGAGGCTCTGACTTCTGGGTGTGACTTCTGGAAAAGTGATCCAATGGACTGAGGAGCCCATACTTTTCTGATGGGCTGGATTCATTGGTGAGAGGAGCCATGGAAACAAGCAACAGGTAATTTTTAAGTTGATATTTACTTATTTATGGTGCTAGGGATGGAATATATACTAGGTAAGGACTACTGAGCTATATCCCCAGCCCTAGTAACGAGTAATTTTTATTTTAAACTCTGATGTAGGTCACAATGTTTAAATCAGGAAGGTGTTTACACTGTAAGAGTTCGAAGAAAATCCTGAATTGGGTTATTCTAAGTGTTCTTTTTTTTTTTTTTTTCAGTACTAACAGGCTGAACCCAGGGCCTGTGGTACACTTTGCAAGTGCTCTGCCAGTGAACTGCACTCAATTGGGACAGGGACTTGCTAAGTTACAAAGGCTGTCTCTGGCCTCAAACCTGAGATCCTCCTGCCTCTGCCTCCTGTGCTGCTGGGATGACAGGTGTATGCCACCGTGCCCAGTTACACTCATATTTTTATTATGATGTAGACATGGTATTTTGATTCTCAGACTAAGTACCTGATCAAAACATTCTGCATTCTGCATTTCTCCTTTACCAGTATTTTGAAAATTTTCTAGTTTCTTCTTTAGGAAACTGTTCAGATACTCATCTATTCATATCAGTATCAGTAGCTGACAAAGCTTGTTCAACACTCTTTGTTTCCTCACCATCCTGTGACAGGAATATCTTTAATGGTTCTAAACTACTTTTAAATCTGTTTACAAGTGGAACATTCTACCATGATGAATGATGTTGACCCAAATTTATCATGTCTCTTCTTAAGGGTAAAGCCCAACCAGTAATACACAGAAACATCATTCTTAACCACAGATAAGTCTATCTGAGGACACTGGTAAGCTCTGAAACATTAGTATGCCCATCTACAGAAAGAAATAGACTACTGAATTTCAAAGTAGTCACCTAATCATTTTGCCCTCAATTTATTACAAAATTTTCAAGAAAATAAAATTGCCTGATATTGAGAAATCCAAATGAGTTGTCCCACCCCTCCCCCAACTCATGATCCTCCTGCCTCAATCTCCCATGTGCTGGGATTTACAGGCATGCACCACCATGCCTGGCTGAAATAAATTATTTGTTATAGATCCAGAGAGTTGACCAGAATCAATGATCTCATCAATAGCATGTTTCTCAGGCAAAGTATATGTCTTTATGCCATTTTTTTGTTACCTGACCTGTTTATACCCATTACGATGCCTCTATAGAAATTTCCACTGGCTATATTGGTAGAAGATGATTAGTATGCGACCACTCTTCAAATTCCAAAAAGAACACCTTTTTATTTATACTGCTTCATAAGATCAATGTAAATGAGACAGTCAGCCCCAGTAAAACTGGACAATGAATCATAACTTTTTTCATTGTTCAATATGTCCTCCCTAAACATAGTATAATATAAAAATGATGTTATTTATCCTCAGGCCCTTTATCATAACATCCAGTACATTAAAAATGAGAGGATCTCAACTATAGTAATTCCTAAAAGCATTTGTATTCATCTTTTCCATGTTTATTTTTGTATCATAACTGATTGTGGATAGGTGGAAGACAACCCTGCTTTGCACATATTTTCTCTGATTTTCCCGGGACCTGTCACATGTTGGCTGGCAGCTTGTTCTGTGGATGTTTGTGCTGGATGTGGAACACCATGTCTAGGGTTCTAAGACCCTTCAGCAGTTGTAGGGAGCCTGGGGAGACCTAGCACCTTACACTTCAGAATGTCCTGCTTACCCTGTGCTCCATAGCTCAGCACAGCAGAGACTAGAGCACAGTGTCAGGGGCAGAGCAGAGGTTCCATGAATCTTCTTCTATTCCTCCTCACCCTCCTCTTCTTTTTCTTCTTCTTTCTCCTCCTCCACCTTCTTTTTTTTCAATACTAGGAGGCTGAACCCAGGGCCTTGTGCATACCAGGCAAGTGCTCCACTGCTGAGCCATACCCCAGCTCTTTTTTTATTTTTATTTTTTGAGACAGAGTCTTGCTAAGTTGCTCAGGCTGCTTCTGACATTAAACTCTTGATCCTCCTGCCTCAGCATCTCTGTTGGGATTACAGGCATACACCACAGCACCTGGTAAAGCAATTTTTATTTTTTTGCTTTTGTTTGAACCATCCAGTTTGCATATGTAGATGACCTCAAGTCACAGTTTAAATTTAGGGAAGTTTTGAGGGGGGATGGATATTCACTTTTTCCCAGGGTGCAGATGAGTCATGGCAGGGAAGGAGGAAATGACATGGCTAAACCCTGCCTGTATCCCAGCGTGTTTCAGATGGACCCTCACAACATGCTAGTGAGGGAAGGACTGCCATTGCTGCTCTGGGAAGACACTGATGGGAAGAGACTCTCCATGGTTAGATGGCTAGTCAGGCGGGGTAGGGTGAGGGTTTAACCCAGTTTTGACAATCATTAGAGCCACACGAAGCTGCTAAGAAGCAGGAGAAGACACTGGCATTGCGAGTCCATCTTATTCATTTGAAAGACATCCAATCTTAAACTTGGAAGTGGGTCACCTGGTTCAACCCTCTCTTTTGCAGATGGAGGAACTGAGGCCGTAAAACGTAGAGCCATGAGCCTGTGGTCAAAGGGATGGTGAGAGCAGAAAGAGGTATAGGCCAGTGGGAGCCAATCTGGCTCAACCCTGACAAATGGGACCCTGAAGAGAGATAAGAAAATTCTGTTCAAGACAGAGAAGGCAGAAAAGTAGCTGTTCCTCTTCTCACACTTAAGGTGAGAATTCCTTTACTGATGTATAATAATTTTCCAAAGATGCTTAGTCCTGCTGCTTTGGGCTTGAAGTGAGGCAGTGTCTCCTTCCCCAGGCCCCACAACCCTCAGAGATGCCTCACAGAGGAGCCAGGGAACAGGGGCAGCAGGGTAGTGGGGCTCCTGTGGCTTCAGTCATCTGCGGTCCTCATCATGAATCCCAGGTTCATGTGTTCTCATCACTAGACAACTGCATCTTTCAAAAACTTCTTCCTCGGCAGCTCTTCTCTGTCCAGCCCAAATCTCTCCTATGGTAGTGTCCTCAGGTTTACATTTGTACAGAGCTCTTGTACAAATGTATAAAGTGCTTTCAAGCTCAGCTTCTCATGGATTCCCCTAATCCTCCCCTGAGGTCGGCAGGGAAGGAAGTGTTACCCACTTCACAGGGCAGGGGAGTGAGGCCACCCCCTTGATTCTCCGGTGTCCCCAGGGAGTATTTGCAGGCTTCAGCTTCGTGTTGGCCCTGCAGGGTTCCTTTGGCACAGGTTTGATGTTTTCTCTTCCTCAAATTTCCTGAAATCCCCATGGATCGCGTTTGGCAGACTCTTCACGAACAGGCAGATGATCCCTGTGTGACTGTGCAATCTGCAGTCCCAGCTTTGTGCTGTGTCTGAGGTGTCCTTCGAGGCTTCTTAGCTTATTCCAACTACACAGTTGGGCCACTTTTTCCTATGCTTGCAGCCTTTCTGGTTTATAACTCATCGTCAAATCTGATTTTTCAGGGGATACAAGTTTGCAAATTTCCCCTTTATCCAAATGGATCTGTTTCGGTTTGCTTTCTCTTGCCTAAATGTTAGGCATCCAACGAAGTGGGTTTCAAAAATTAATATAATTTATTTCCCATCATGTCAGTGCAAAACAACGGTATTCTTAGGATAAAACACTGAAGACCAGAATCCTTCCTCCTCTTCCAGTTCTGTTTCTTGAATTAGCAACAAGTGCAGAGTTCTGTAAACAGGTGTGGGCTTGCATCCCCTGGGCTTGGGTCCACTCCTTTGTTCCATTCTTAATTGGCCTTGTACAAGTGGCCTCTTGTCTTGTTCAAAATGGAGATTCCCGCAACGTCTGGACTTTCATCAAGGCTCGTTTTAGCTGCTCATAGGTTACGAACATCATCACATTCCAGGCTCCCAAACGCAAAAAGGAGGGGGTAAATCTGATGAGAAAACAACCACAACATGAGGAGGAGCCAGCTAGGAGATACAAACAGACCTATTGTGCTCTCCCCATAATGTACTGGTACCGAAGGGCCAGGAATGTCCACCACAAGCCTTTTCCGAGATACATTCCATCTCTGTCTTTTGTGCTGAGGGGATTTTGGCACAGGTTGGAGTCAGGAAAGGCGAGAAAATGAGCATTTCCAGCCAGGTTACCATGTCAAGCAGTTAATTCTCACAGTTCTATTGGGTAACTATGATTGGTCCAAGATTTCTTTTTTAGAAACTGAGACCCAGGGAGGCCTCACACTGCTGGTAAACTAGATGTGGAGACCAGGTGCGCTGTCTGACCTGACTCAACCTGCTGCCAGGGGTTTGGACCCATTTACATCCTGGTTTGCTTTCCTGAAGAATCTCTGCCAGGACACAGAGAAGTGGGCATACTGCAGGGTGAAGACAGCCTGGCGCCAGATTAGCTCCTCTCTAGAGAGCCTGCCTGGGCTGCGACAGTGCCACAGGGAGGCAGTGCCTGCCTCAGCTCTGCTTCATAGATGCAGAGCCTGGGAGCCTGGGTCCTGGCCCCTGCTTGCCTCGCAACCCTCTTTCTTCGACAGTCCCCTCCCAGGCTCTCTGGCTCCTGCCAGACAGAGTCTGTTACAGCTCCTGGATGATGCCAGGCCCTCTTATTTGTGTCCCTTTGCCATGTTTCTGCCCCGGCTTGGATTGTCCCCTTCCCTTTTCCTTGCCTGGCTGGTTACTCTTTACTCTTAGGACTCAAGTTGGGCCCCACAGCCACATGCCATGGCCTTTCCTGGACCCTCACAGGGACTACAGCACTGTGGCAGTATGAGTGAACTCTGGGGTCAGATCAGGGTTCAAATCCTAACTTCTCCAGTTTCTAGCTTTTCAACCTTGGATAAGTGCCTTACATTCTTTAAAATGAGGAACATAGCTGCATCTCCTTGATAGGGGTGGCAGGTAGGTTAACTGAGTCTATGGCGGTCAGCACATGGCACAGGCCCCATACTAGTCATTCCTTAGTAAATGTCATCCACACCTCTGCTTCTCTTTGGGGGAGGCAGACTGCAGGGCCTGGCACATACGAGATGTCCAATAAATGCTTCCCAAGTGAAAGAGTAAACTGAGACAAGTGGCTACAGCTGAAGAGGGGAATGACAGAGGCACTTAGCAAAACAGTCTGTCAATTAACAGATAGTTTTAGTATGTCATTCCCAGGCTTGAGGACCTATGCTGTTGTTGTTGTTAGGTGCCATCGAGTCGTATCTGACTCATAGCAGCCCTTATAGGGTTTTTAATGGTTGATTTTTTCGGGATTGCCTTGGGAGTGGATTGCCACGTCCTTCTCCCATTGAGGATTTATAGTGGCCCCTATTTGCTTGTTGGGTTCAATCTAACATCAGACACTAGGAAATCATCTGCTTAAGGTGTCAGCGGTAGCGCCAAGCCAAGAGCCTACCAATGGCATACACAGCAACACACCGGGAATGGCCTCAGCTGCTCCGGATTTGAGCCACGGCTCTGTTATTTTAACTTGTGATCTTGGACAAGTTACTTTTCTGAGACACAATCTCTTCCTCACTCAATGTGGGGACCCCTACCCCATTCAGGGGGTTGTTGAGATAACATATGGGAAGCAGTTAGCATTAGGGTCCAATGCACAGGGGCTTAGCTCCCAGGATGGTGGTAAATAATCCAGTGTATGGAGTACTTGCTTTGTGCTAGGGATCCTGGGAGATGAAAGATGGATGAGCCACCAGCCCTTGGCTCTGAGGAGGTTGCACTCTAGCCTGGGGAATAATTTAATTTAAAAGTAGTGTAGTACAAGGAAGATGGTGGTAAACACCATAAAAATGGAATCAAATGAACTTGCTAAAGTTCACAGAGTGGAGGGAAAATCTATACAAGAGTGTTAGGGAGGAGGTGGCATTTGAATTAGTCTGAAAGAGTGGCTAAGATTCAGATGCAGAATGCTTTTCCCATGCAAATGGCATGGGAAAGACATTCCAACCAGAGGGAATGGTAAATGCAAAGGGACAGAAAACCTGAGTTAGGCATGGTGAGGATGACATTTCCACTGCCATGGGTATGGTAAACAATGGTCAGGGCAGGAGGTAGGGAAAAGTCTCCCCTGCCCAAAAAGTATTTATTTATTTATTTTAATTTACTTATTTATTTTTTTTCTGGGTACTGGGGGCTTTGATCCAAGGGACTCTCACATACTTTGCAAGTGCTCTACCACTGAGCGGCATGCCCAGCCCATTCTTTGTTTTTTATTTTGACTCAGGGTCTCCCTCAGTTGTGCAGGATGCCTTTGGCCTCCCACTTTTGGTCTTCCTGCCTCCTCCTCCTGAATGAAGTTGCTGGGATTGGAATTACAGGTGTGAGCCACTATGCCTGTTCCCCAGATTTTTAGATGAACAGTGCTTTTATCTATCCTCAGATTCTCCTTTCTCAGTAAGGCTTCCCTAACTCTTCAAATCAGGTTTGCTTCACTTTTTAAAAAAAATTTCTCTAGTTTTTTATACTTCTCCTTTGTGGCATTTATATCACAAGATAAGAAAGAAGCCCAAGTTCTTGGGACAGAGTGTGGATGCAGGAAGCGGCAGCTTACCCTTTGTAGAAGGCTGTGGGGCCCTCATGGGCCACCATCCTCAGCATACAGTGCAGGGGGCTGCGGTACTGGCCTGGGGGTGAGTTCATATACCGGGTCTTCACCACATCCACTGGGGAGGCCACTACTGTGGCACAGAAGCCAGCTCCAAAGGCAGACACAAAGTGGCAGGGGAAGTTATCTATAGAAGAGGAGGGCAGGGGAGGGCAGGTATCAGGGAGGCGTGTACTTGCACTCTTTTCCACTTGCGTTCACTGTCTGCAGCTCTACCTTGATTTTCTTGAGCATAGGTCGGTCTTGTCTGTATCTCCCACGATGCCCAGGGCTGAGCTCTTGCTAAGTTGCGGGCAAATCAGAATTAGGGTTTCAAGAGTTTGAGGTCACCCAGCCAAAAAGCCTCATCAGAGGAAACTGAAGTCAGAGAAGGTGAGTGACCCTTCCTTAAAGACACACTGAGGGGGGTGCTGGCCCTGGTACCCATGGCTCTGGCCTCTAGCTTATCCTTTTTCCTACTGCAAACCCTGAACTACTCTCTCTGCTCCTGCCAGGGCCCAGGTGCCTCTGGGTGGAGCCCACTTTTTGGAGGAAGGAACATCTTCCTGGAGCCCAGGGCCTCACCAGTGAACAGGTGAGAGTCTAGCAGCTTCTCCTTAATGATGTCGTAAGTCACCATCTCAGCACAGTTGACGATCGCATTCCTTGTGATGTTGGGCAAAGTCCCTGTGAAGAAGGTGGCAGGGCTGATGAACAGGGAACAGGAGAAGTGGGTGCCCTGGCTGCAAGGCCCCAGTGAGGGGAGCCTGCCCCCACTGGGCAAAGGCCGCTTTTCCTTCCGGAGTTAACAATTCTGAGATGCCTCATGGCCTCCTCAGAGACAGGAAACAGAGAGGCCCATTGTGTTTAGTTGGCTACATTTTGGAGGATTAATCGCAATAGCTGTGAAAATTAAAATGTGTTTCCTTGAGACCCAGGTACAGCCAGAAAAGGAAATCATTCTCAAAAGAGGGAAGCAGGGCTCTTGGGACAGTGACAGAAGGCAGCACTATCCAGGCCCTAGGAGAAAAATTCCACTGAGGTGGGGTTATACTTGGGGGGTGGTACCATCAAGTGAGTGCAGAGCCAGCACTGTGACCCAGGTGTCCTTTCCTTAAATTTTGCGGGGCCACTATGTCTTCTGCAAGGATTCATGTGACCTGTGGTCCATGTGCGGGAGAGGTTTCAGTATTTGTCAAGGTGGCCACCATGAAGACACTTAGGAAACCCTAAAGTCTTTGCTCCCAAGGAAGGCCCCCTCCTCACTGTGTCTCACTGCACCCCACTCCTCACAGCTGTGCTCCTCAGTGCCTCTGTTTCTCCTGTGTCCTGCTGAAGGCCCTTCACTTCCATGGCCACATCAACAGCCTGCTTGGCCTCTGAGGCCAGCCCTCCCTTGAGCCACCGCCTCTGCCACCTCTGGATCTGCACCTCTGGCATGAGCCCCACCCCTTCCTGCCTGGGGTGCGGCTTCTGCTGTCTCTCTTTCTTCCTGGGCAGTGTGTAGGGGCCCTGATGGTGTGGAAGGCCAGTACTGGTTTCTGCCTGCCCCAGGGCAGCCTGCATATGGTGAGGGCTGGTGAGGTGAGCTGATTCTAAGGCCCGTGCAGGTGTGTGAGGTATTGTCTTTGGGATGCCCTTAGGGCCTCACTGGAAGGCACAGGTTGACAGTCCAATCCCCTCCTTGCTCTGATCCCTGCCTGCAGTGCCCCAAGCCTACCTTTCCACAGGCCTCTGACCCCTTCCTCCCTGGCGATGGTCCTGTAGGCGTCCATGGTGCCACTGTATTTCCTCTCACTCCCGGGCCCCAGGCGGATGCTGGCCTGAAATCGGACCTTCACCACATCCGTGGGCTGGGCACAGGTTACTGCCATGGCCCCCGTGGTGCAGCCCGCCAGAATCCGGATGGCGATGCTGGAGTCTGGGGAGAGCAGAGTGTGGCCGGTCCTGTGCTGCCCGCCTTTCTGCCCGTGCCGTAGGGGAGGGGTCGGGAGTCTCCTCACCGGTGGCGCCCAACACCAGTTTCCCGTGCCTGGCTCTGCCTCTGCGTCTGGCCCGCCCAGGGTCGGACGACCCACAAGCCAGCTCGGCCCCTGCCCGCCCCTTGGTGCCTGCAGAGACCTAGCACTCACGGTCGGCTCCTTTGGGGGTATAGAACTGCTTGACGGAGTCGTAGAGGCCGATGCGAATGGAGGCGAAGCTCATCTGGCGCTGCAGGCCGGCCACCAGCCCGCTGTAGGGGCTGCGGGGACCCTCAGTGCGCACCATGGTCAGGAGGGTGCCCAGCACGCCGTGGTACCGCACGCTCTGGGCCGCTGGGTTTTCCCCCTGGATCTGGGGGAAAACCACAGGGGTCTGAGGAGCTGGCTGGGGGTGGAAAGGGGCTGGGTGCACAGGGGCCTGGGCTGGACTGGGCTTGGCAGGCTGGGCCTTGAGAACAAGCATGGCCACCAACCCCACCACAGTGAAAATAGCTGGGGTTATGCAGCATTTACAGCCCACAAACCAATGCTGTACAGGGCGTGGCATCTGAGCCTCAGAGGAAACCAGAGGGTAGATTGTTTTCCCTATTTTCTAACTGGTTAGTGGCTTGCCCAGGGTCACACAGTTAACGCTCACCTTTATTTCACACTTTATGGTTTACAAGTGGGGCTAGGCAGTAATTGGCCCTGTCATAGCATGCCAAGGCATTTAGAGTTTTTTGTCCGAGGCTATGGTGGTAGGGAGGAGGCAAGGCAGGGTCCTAAGTAGTGGAGAGAGTGGCCTCCCCGGGACTCTGTGTGAGGAAGGGCATGTTGGCAGATGAGCTGGGGGCTGTGGTGAACCAGTCCCTCCTTGGATGTGAACATGACCCTTGACCAAAGGGCACCTACCTGCAGACGGACCTTGGCCGTATCCAAGGGGAAGGTGAGGAGGTCAGCAAAACAGGCTGCTGTGCCAGCCCCCAGGCACTTCACAGCCGTTGTGGGAGGCACTTCTGAAGGCTTCAGGCCAACCATGGTCCCAGCAGGACGGGAATGGTCCCTTGGGGGCCCAGTGAGGTTCAAGAAGAGGTTGCTGGCTAGGCCCAGGCTTCAGTGCAGGGAGAAGGCTGCAGGAGACAGGCCTGGGCTAGATGGAGCCTGTGCTGTTTGGCCCCGTCCCATCTCCAGGTGCTTCTCAGCGAGAAGCCTGGGCACCGCTACACTTAAGCTGCCTGAATTTGGTCTGTAGAATCAGGTCCCTCAAACCTGGTAATCCTCACCTTGTCCCCTCCACACTAGGAGACAGGCAAGGCAGCGGGTGATATCTTCACTGTATGGACCCTGAGGGGTCCTGAGGACCCTGAGGAAACTGTGACTCAGACAGGGACCAGGCCTGGTTCTGACTCCATGCCCACCCTGTTCTCTCAGGTGTCCTGCTGCTTCCTGAGGTGTCTCATCATTTCAGATACTCCTTTCCCAAATAATTCAAACAAACTTTCCTTGTGACTCAATGAAATTGTCATGCATCTTGAGTGGACCTTTTTTTTTTTTTTTTTTTTTACCAGAAGGATGTCTATAACTGGGGGTAGGAGATTTGAACCCAGGGTCTTGCACCTGCTAGGCAAGTGCTCTATCACTGAGAAGCACCCTCAGCCCCATTTTTGTTTTTTGTTTTTAATTTTGAGACAGGGTCTTGCTAAGTTGTGCAGGCTGCCTCTGGCCTCAAACCTGTGATCCTCCTGATTTAGCCTCCTGAGTAGCTGGGATTACAGGTTGTGCCATGGTGCCTGGCCTCAATACATTCTTATACATAAAAACAAACCCCTTCTCAGCTGTTTCCTTTCTGTGACTAAAAGACATTTTCTCCTATCACTGCAAGACTCCAAGGCTGATGCTCTGTCTGTGGAGCTGAGAGGTGGCCTAGGCCCTGTGCGGGCTGATGTCTGGGGCACTCTTAGCTGCTCTGCCTGGCTTGGCAGGAGCCCCTTCTTCCCGCACACTACTGAGGAGTCCTTTGTCAGCTGAAGAGGATGAGCGCCTCAGACAGAGGAGGTTCAGTCTTGGGTCAAGGGAATGTGTGAGCTCTTCTTATCCTGCTAGAACCCACCTGTGCTGCAGTGCCCGTGTGCCCACATGCACATACAAGCCTGCGTCCACTGGCGAACCAGGGCACTTCTGTATGTAAGGTTTTAGCCTTGGCAGCTGGTAAACTACCATGGGCAGCCTGGAGTTCTTACAACCTAGACTTTTGTGTATCAGGCCTTTGGTGTTGATGACACCTCAGAATTTCACACCCACTGGTATTACAGCTCAAACACACCCCTGGTCCCTTCAGTGACTTCCCTCCTGGAGCCAGGGCCACTCCTATAGGATTGTGAAGTGGGCAGCGTGCACCCCTCCTTATAGGGCAGCAGAATTCTGGGCCTCTGGTCAAGAAACTTGGGCTGTCTAAAAGGCTTACCAATGTGTAATGTGACCTTAGGTACACATTTAATGTCACTTGGGCAAATGTGAATATATATTACAAGTTTGCTTCCTGAGATGAGCCCGAGAAGGGTCAGGCTATTTGGGAGGGCTGTGCAGAGGACCAGGGACCCTTGGAGCCTGAGCCCACCTTGCCAAGACACAGCCCTACCGGTGTGCTAGCAAGTAGTGTGCCCTCCACCTGCTCCCGCCCCACTCCCCTTTGCCCTACAAAGATTAGCCAGGTCTGGCTCCTCCCCAACAGAGAGGCTCTGGCTCCTCTGCCTGGGCAGGGAATGCACTGTGGGAGCAGCTGTCTCTCTCCATGGGATCCCTGTGGCCCCTCTTCCCCCAGGCCCTGGCATTTCCTTTGCCCTTCCCTTGGAACTCTGAGGTGAGCTGGGCTGCTTGGGCCCTGGCATCCTGACTCCGTGAGGCTGGATCTGACTCTCTGAGTTGGGGAAGCCCTCAGGGAGTATTCTCTAGGTCTCTTAGGACTGTTCCTTCTCTAAAACCTTTGTCTGGGGGTCACTCAGGTGCTAATAGAAGAACCTTGTGTTAGGTGTTTTTACTCCACTTGTTTGAGTTACAAAGTGAGGCCCAGACAAGTGAAGTGACCTGTCTGGGACCATACAGTGAGCAGAAGTGGCAGTGCTGTCAGGGATGTCGAACTCCAGGACACTCTGCACCCCAGCCACCTGCAGTGGGGTGTTTGTGTGGTGCCAAGGCCTGCAGAGGACACTTTCCATTTTCCTTCCTGCTGAGGCTGGACCTGTCTCCCTGGGGACAACTATCTCCCTGGGGAGCCTGTTCTTCCCTGGCCAGAGAGCTGCCTGTCAGGTAGGGCTTCCTTTCTGGAACTACTTTGTCACCAGCCACCTCTGATCCCATACCTTCTTTATGCAGTTCTTGGGGGTTGGACCCAGGCCATCAAGGGTTACACCACTGAGCTGCACCTCAACCTCCTTTAAAATTATTATTTTTTAAAATTTTGAGATAGGATCTAAGTTGCACAGGCTGCCTCTTCTCAAATTTACAATCCTCTCACCTCAGCCTCCTGAGTTGCTGGGATTACAGGAGTGAGTTACAGCGCCCAGCCTGATCCCACACTTTATGGCAGAAGTGGCTCATTATGTATCATGGTTTCCCCCTAGTTGGGGAATCCCCAAAGAAAGGGCAGGACCTACTTCCTCCTACCTCTCTCCAAAGCCTGGTACAGGGGAGGCATCCAGGGAGGCCAGGGAGGACAACTTGACCAAAGAACTCCACTTGCTGAAATCGGGATGAGAAATGAGGTTAGAGATCACCCCAGGGACCTTTGGTGGAGGGTTTCAAATGCGAAGGTAGATTTATCTAGTGGAGAACAGGGAGTGGTTGGTGATTTTCAAGGAGGGGAATGACACCGAGCATGCTGGTGCACGCATTGCAGATGGACTGGAGGATCTCTGAGGGAGGGCCGGGGCCTCAGAGAGCAGTGAGGAGGTTATTGGAATGGTGCCAGCAAGAGGTATTGAAGTCTGAACTTGGTCAAGAGTAATGGCTGAGGCTGGGCACAGTGGCACATACCAGTAATCCCAGTGGCCTGGGAGGCGGAGGCAGGAGGATTGCAGCTTCAAGGCCAGAGGCAGCCTGCATAACTCAGTGAGACCTTGACTCAAAAAATAATAGGGGGTGGGAGTGCAGCTCAGTGGAGAGTGCATGCAAAAATTGCATGTAAGGCCCTGGGTTCAGCTCCTAGTATGGGCTGGGGGAAAGAATTGGCTGGGGTGAAGTAGGAGCCCATTCTGGTGGCAGTCCTGAGCCATTCACTGGAAACAATATGGGTGGGCATAGACTCAGGTCAAAGGCAACACCTGGGTGGGTGGGGGAGGCCCCAATGGCAGGCACAGGTTGGGGGTTCCCTGAGGCCAGGGCTCTCCAGCCTCCTTTGTCCTGCACTCCATCCTCCTGAACCATTACTTGAAGAAGCCTGGCAGTCAGCAGATCTTTGCCACTGGCTGGAAGAAGAGGAAGTCAAGAGCATTTCTCATCCCTGAAGCTCTTTTGGGGCACCTGGGGGCCAGGTGTTCCATCCTGCAGAGGCCATTAATGTTAACCGAGTGCTTCTTGTACTGCTTAAGCCAATCCCTTTATATTCTAAGGTTTGATTTTGCCTGCAGCTGTACCACTGTGGCATCCAATCCCATCAGATCTCAGAAGCTAAGCAGGGTTGAGCCTGGTTAGCACTTGGATGGGAGACAGCCTGGGAACACCAGGTGCTGCAGGCTTGGGAGAAGGACCTGGCAACCCATTCCCAAAAAACAATCAGCCATTGAAAACCCTATGAATAACACAGAAGCACTGACAATAGTGTTTTGCCTGTTGTTATGTAGGATCGCTATGAGTCGGGTACTGACTCAATGGCACCTAACAACAACAACAACAACAACAACAACAACAACAACAACGTTCTATTATAAGGTAGTTGCTGTTATTATCTCCACTTCAGAAGCAAGGGGCTCAAGGCTTTGAGGGTTTCAGCTTGCCACACAGCAAAATGATAGAGCTGAGACTGGCACTCAGATCTGACACCTGAGCTAGGGCCTGTTCTACTGCTCAGAGTCCCAAGAGCTCAGGATCTGTTGGGTGCTTGTTTACAGAGTGGTTTCTTGGCCCTCAGCCCCAGAGATCCTGATTCAGGTGTGGGGTGGGGGCCTGGAAACCTGCACTGGAAATAAATTCCCTATTGTAGCTCTAAGGCTACAAGAGGTCAGTGGATTCTACTGGGAGGCCTCCACTCATAATTGCCTCTCCAACCTCAACTGCAATCCCACCCTCCCTGGCAAAGCCTTCACAGCATCCCCACTGAGGCAATCACCTGGGCAGAGTGACCATGGGCTCCATAAGTGTCCAGCACACGACCCTGGGCCAGGCCTCAGGCCACAATTGCCCCTATCATTCCTGTTCAGGAAAAGGGCCCCTGGATTTCTGCTGGAGGCTTTGTGCTCTGGGGGAAATCCTGGAGATCCTGGGCCAAAGGAGAGGCTATTTTTTATCTAGGGGGATTTTCAAAATTCAACAGAGGTGCCAGCAGGGCAAAGGTGCGTCCTGGAGAGTGACATAGGTTTGGGGTTCAAGGCCTTCCTCAGGGCTGCAGTTGCCTTATCTTGACAAGGTGGTGGCTTGACTGGACCTCTACCTAGTCTCTCATGCTGTGGCTAGGATCCCTGGTGGCTCCTGGTTGCTTGTGAGCCTCCATGAAAGGGAGAGCTAGCAGAAAGGAGAGAAAGAGTGGAGGGCAGGGGAGGGGATGGGGGTCTTACCTGTGAGTTCAGCCAGGGCAGGCAACACAGGGGCTCCCTAGGGCTCCATCCCATGGGGCAACAGCAGGATCTGATTGCCCCTTCTTGCCATTCACTGATGTCTCTGCTGCCTCTGGCTTGGCAGGGATCTTATATACCAGCTGACCTGAAACCCAATCCTGAGAAGCTAGTTCACACTTTGATCACTTGACAAGAGGCGGGCTGGTGAGGGGCAGGGAGGGGAGGAGGTTAATGAGTTCCTGATCTGGTTCAGTTTCCTTGTCTTGGGGCTCTTTAACATCACAAAATAAGAGTTACCCTGGTGACAAGGGTATATGGGGTGTGTGTGTGTGTGTACCTGTCATCTTTCAGACTCCAAAGGTCAAGGCTTCCCAGGACAGACTGTACAGGCTTCCTCTTAGTAACAGCAATGACAGCCATCATGTCTCAGTGCCTACTATGTAGTAGATAGATGTTTTATACATATTACTCTATTTTTCATATCTCTGTGAGGTAGGTACTATTGGGATTTTATTATTTTGGTTGTTGTTGTTAGGTGCCATTGAGTCGGATTTGACTCATAGCGACTCTATTTCAGTAACAAATTTATTGAGGTAATCCAAGGTAATCCAAGGCAATCCCGAAACAATCAGCCATTGAAAACCCTAAGAGGGTCGCTATGAGTCGGATACTGACTCGATGGCACCTAACAACAACAACAATTTATATATCATACATTTCACCTACTTGAAGCACACAATTCAAATGGTTTTTAGGATATTCACAGTTGTGCAACCATCACCACAATCTATTTTAGAACATTTTCATCACCCCTCAAAAAAAACTCCTTGGCTGGGTGTGGTGGCACATGCTTGTAATTCCAGCGACTTGGGAGGTGGAGGTAGGAGGATCCTGAGTTTGAGGCCAGAGGCAGCCTGTGTGACTCAATGAGACCCTGACTCAAAATAAAAAACAGAAAAAAGTGGTAAAACACTTGCAAAATATGTGAGAGGCCCTGGGTTCAATCCCCAAGTACCGCAACAAAAAAACTCAAAAACAAACAAAAATACCCAACAAAACAAACCCCAAAACAAAAAAAACATTTTTGTACCTCAGCTGTCACCTCCCTTACCCATCCCCCAGTCCCAGGCCTCTAGATTTACCCATTCTGGACATTTTGTCTAAGTTGAATTATACAGTATGTGTTCTTTGGTGAAAGGCTTCTGTTACGTGGCCCAGTAGTGTTTTTAAAGCTCATCCATGCTGTAGTGTCTCTCGGTGTAGTGTTTCTTTTATCGCAGGGACTCCTCATATTTTAATGCTATCTTAGAAAGGAGAGCACTGAGTCTCAGGGAGGACAATGACTTCCCAAGGTCACACAGCAGATCTACCTTAGCTTGTAATCTATAATGCATTTTGGGCCTATCTGCTGTGACCACTATTCTCTATGACATGTCCCTTGGAGGCTTCAGCATGGACACACTGGGCCCAAAGGGAGCTAGGACAAGGTGGGAGGCAGCTACTGAAGGCTCTATCCCAGGTAGTGAGGGTAAGACTTGAGCATGGCTGAACTTAGGACTCAGGTGACACAGGAAAGGGAGAGAGGAAAGACAAGGAGAGGGAAGGGGAGGAGAGAGAAGAGGAAGAAGGAAGGGAAGGAGAGGGAGTTAACTGGGTGGGGCACAGGAGGTGTAAGTGGAGGCCATTTCTGAATTTGGGGACAGAGCTATGTTCACAGAACAGGTGGTCAGAAGTTCAGACGCTGCAGTGCAAAGCTCAGGCTTTATTTGTTTTCTTCCTGAGACCAGGCTCTGCCTTTAAGGTCAGCAGAACAGGCAGATGCACTAGTGGTACAAGGGAAGTGGCTGCTGGGGCTGCTGAGACTTGCAGGGCTTGAGCAGGTTCTGAGCCCTGCCTGGAAATACCAGCCTGGAGGCGGTGGGGAGACTGCAGGGGCTACACAGGGGAGGGACACAAGTAGGAACAAAGCAGAAGGTGCAGGCCTCGGAGAAACCAGAGGGAGGGAGGGTTCAGCTGACTTTGGCCTGGGAGCTTCCTGAGGGCTGGTCTGCCTGCCTTGGGACCATCTCCAGAGTCCAGGCTCTGTCAGAAGTTCCAAGGTTGGCTGTCACAGGCTGGGATGCAGCCTGCCTCTGGGTGATCAGAAACACTTATTTTCAAGTGTCTGTGGAAAGCATTTCATGGGGAAATCAGAGACACACTGGCTAGTTCTCTTTCTCTCTTTTTCGTGGTACTGGGGGGCTGAACCCAGGGCCTCATGCATACTTTGCAAGCACTTTATTACTGAGCTGCACCTCCAGCCCGCTTTTTATTTTTATCTTGAATCAGAGTCTCACTAAGTTATGCAGGCTGCTTCTGGCCTCAACTTGCAATCCTCCTGCCTCTGCCTCCTGAGTCACTGGATTCCAGGTGTGCGCCACTGTGCTGGGCTGACACTGGCTAGCTCTGGTGGTTGAGATGAACATACTAGTCATCCACGCTGTGTGACTGGGCAAGTCTTGTCACCTCGGACCTCTCACTGGGAGATATATCCAGCTTCCAGGGATGACATTGGTAAACAACACTTTTTGTGAGGGTAGCAGTGCAGGGTGTCCTTGTGTCATCAGAAGCTGCCCTCAGCGTGGGTCTGAGCAGTCCACATCTCTGGCTTTAGTCACACTTGACACTACCAGGTTACTGACAGGAGCAGGATTTGTAAGAAATGTTCAAGGAACCTAGAGGTTCCTTGAGCCCATGGGAGGCAGAGCCCTGTGTACTGGGAGCCCTACACTGGCCTGAGATGAAGGCCAGCCTCTGTGGTCCTGGGGAGGGGTGGGCTGGCAGGCTGAAGCTCAGGGAGCAGAGACAGAGCATGAGGCCCATAAAGGGAGCACCAGCTCCCTCCTGGGGGCTTCTGCATCACTTTGCATCTTGTGAGGTGGGCAGGCTCTGCTTTCTCTGTTACTGGTGTGCCCGCCCCTATTAGTTTGGTTCAGGAGCTTTGGGAGAGTGGGTGGGGCTGACATTTCCTGAGCTCCCATTGCATGCCAAGTGCCTGCCAAGCACTTTCACAAATGTTATCTCATTAGATCTTTACCACAGCCCTGTGAAGCTGGGTTCACTGCACTTCACAGATGAGGCCAGAGGCACAGACACAGCAGGCTGGTCACTTCTCAAGCCCCAGCCATGTGGCACAAAGTGCCTTCCTGGCTCTCAGTGTAGTGGCCCATGCCTGGTCGATTCTCTGGACTCCCCAGAGACTCGACTCTTCTAGGAAGCCTTCCCTCACTGGGGTAGTCCCTATGTTCTCCTCTAGCCCCAGATTCTCCAAATTCAGAGCATATACTGGCGGTACCCTGTTTTGGTCACCGAGTCTTGTGTCATCTCTGGGGATGTCTTGTGTGGTGATTCACTTCCTAGCTACATAAATAGAGGCAAAACACTCAACTCTATTGAGCTTCAGTTTAACTGTAAAAGGGGCAACACAGTATCTAGGTTAGAGAGCTGTTTTGGGGACTGAATGAAATGACGTATTTGGGGGTGAGGAACAAGGTTCTCTGTGGTAGTTCTCTTTCAGGTTTGTCATCCAGCCATGCTACATACTACACCTTCTGTATCCTCCCCGCCCTAGGCCTGTCTAGGGCAGCTGCTCTAGTGGCTGTGGTCTGACAGAGATACCCATCCCAGAGACAAGGGGAACTCTGAGAGACCTGTTCCGGGACCTTTCCACTTTGCTGAAAGATTTCAAGGACCAGTAAAGGAAAAGATGTATGGAGGAGGAAACACCGCCCCCCCCGACCAACAAAACAAAAATTAGCAAAGGAAAGACATACAGACAAAATCAAATCAAACCAAACCAAACACAGTAAACACTGGCATCACATTAATCTGAAACAATCTGGTATTCGGGGGAGCTCAGAAGTCTCATGGTGATCCTAGGCCCCTGTTCTATACAAGCTTCTCTGGGGGACCGAGTGGTTGCCTGTTTTTCTCTCTGTGATTGGAGTACTAATGAATTCCTAGCACCTCCACCCCAGTGGCCAATCAGCAAATACTTGTGCATGAATACAAATACCAATAGGATTTTATTCAAAGGCAGGAACAATGACCTTTAGAGCTGGGTAAAAAAAAATAAGTTAAAACATGGTTATATTTTAGACAATCCAATACATAGTTTAAAGGAGTGATTCTCCTCTCTCTCCTAATGATTCATTCAACACAGCATAGAAAATAATTTATATCTATAAAATTCCCTATTCCCAAGCAAAATAACTGGAGATGGCCCTAGGATTTCTTCGGCTCTGCACACGATGCACTACCCTCAACATTTAAGGCAAAAATGTCCCATCTTCAGGCAGAGAGTGGGCTCAGGTCAGCAGCAGCCAGCTGTGTCAAGAACACTGGGAGAAGTTTCTTGGCTGACAGATGCCTGCTTTAGGCCCTTGGTCAAATGATGGGTGGGCCACTTGGGGGCTGGAATCCATTTTGTTTCTAGCCTTTACTTCACCACAGAAGGAAACTGAGGCAGGTGGACACTGGGCCCGTTTGGGATACCCCTCCAGTCTGGGCTGACTGGATCTCAAGGTGTCTGTGGCCTATGCTGGTGGTGGTTTCAGGGCTGTAACAGTTCTGAGGAAAACAGACCTGGTGCCTCTCTCAAGCTGGACAAGGCTGAGGGAGGGTGGGCAGGTGGCCCTGTCCCTCAGTCTCTCAGATGCATTAGTCTTTCTGGGAATACCGGGAAGAAAATATCCGTGCGATCCTGCGAGTTTCTTCCTCAGGCAAGCTGGGAGGAAGTGAGTTGGGTCTGGGGCGACAAGGCCTCCGGGAGAGTGGTCCCTTGGAGACTTCGTTCTTGTCCTGGAGAGGAAGAAGTCAGCTAGGTTAGCACTGGGGATACAGCACCCCAACTGGATGACTGGTTCCTCATGCTCTGGTCCTTTGGCTAGTATCTATGTAGAGCTGACTGGTTTGGAAAGCACTTCATATACCTTACTTTGTTGAACCTTTGCCTCAATCCATGAGGTGGTATGGATGAGGAAAACACAGTTCAAGTGCAATAAACTCTGAGTGGCAGAGCTGAGATGGGAACCCCAGCTCAGACTCTCTCTGTGCCTCAGGAGGGGACTGTCACCTCCAGAAGAGGTTTCAAGACTCACTCCTTCTCTTGCTGCATGTCACTGTCCTGAGTTGGGAATATCCAATTCCTAGAGGGTCGGGGAGATGCTGGTGAATAACATCCTCTGTTTGGTGCTTTGAGTTCCTTGAGTTTCCGGGCGACAAGAAGCACATAGCTATTCCCCTGCTACCAAATGTCTCCCTGTCTCAGGCTTCCAAGCATCACTCATGCGCCTTAAGGTGTTTGCTTTTGGGATATGGCATCAAGGTCCTCTGAACTCCTCTTGGACTCATTTATTCAACTTTTTCTTTTCTTTTTTGGGGGCATACTCTGTGTCAGCCTCCTGTGCTGAAGGAGCTCAAAGCTATACAGCAAAGCCACCCTAGGCAGGTGGCTGAGAGCATGGCCTTGAGGAAGAGGTGAAGGCTGGGTGGGGAAGGGGCACAGCCACCACAGGCAAACTGGCTAACTTCCCAGCACCACGCCTGCCCTGTGGACAGATCTTTTCCCTCACCCTAAATCCCATGAGCTGAGACCTCCCCAAGCTGATGGAACACTGAGAACATACCACTCCCAGACACGGAGAATCATCAGCTTGGTGGAGATCCTAAAGTTTGGTGCTACCTGCTATTCTGCTACTGAGGCCAACTGACAGTTTCTTCTGGGATACAATTCAGGAAGTCCTTCTTTCCTTCCTTTCTTTAGTCTTTTTAATGTTTACTGTGAAAGGGAGGCAGAAATGAACAGAATTCAGTTCCCGCCTTCACAGTTCAGTGCTAAGCTCTGGGAGACAGAGATATCTACCCAAGGAATGAGAACAGCAGCCAGATGAGACCAGGGGAATGGGAGTTGTGTATTCCTGTCCTACTGCTTGGGCGTTAGTTTCCCACCCACTAAAAAGGTGGGTGGGCAATGATAAGGGCCCCACCAGTCTAGAATTCTGAGTGCTAAGGGGTTGTGCACAAGTTGAGCAGGCCCTCAGCACTGTCAGCTCACAGGCAGGCTTTCCTTATATCAAGTCCTAGGGCTGGGCTGCATAGCAGAGCCCAGAGGATCCAGCTCTGTTTTCTAGGCAGGCCTAGGCTAGCAGGAAAAGGAAAGTCATCCTTTTTTTTTTTTTAATGCGGTACTGGGGGTTGAACCCAAGGCCTTGCGCCTGCATGCTCTGCAAGTGCTGGACCACTGAGTTGCACCTCAGCCCATTTTTTTTCACTTTTTTTTTGAGACAGGGTCTCGCTAATTTACACAGACTGCCTCTGGTCTTGAACTTGCGATCCTCCTACCTCTGCCTCCTGAGCTGCTGGGATTACAGGTGTGCGCCACCACACCTGGCCAAATTCATCCTTTCTTAATTTTCAGCTCTTCTTTCCAAAATATGGGAATCAGCTGTACCTTATAATGCCCCGGCCAGAGGAGGCAACCCCACTGGGCCAGCCTCTGCCTGCTGCCCTCCTCTCCACACTGGCTGCTCCTGCAGGGTGTGGGCTGGCTCTGATACACGTGACCCATACTGGGCCAGGTCAAGATGGGTGCTTGGAAGCTGTTAGACCAGTGAATGGTAGGACCCAGCCATGGTGACTAGAGGCATAAATCAGGTGAAAAGGAGACAAACATCTCACTCATTCCTTCTAGAACCAGAGGTTGTTGGCCTACTATGTGCCAAACCTTTAGGCCAAAAAGCTTGACCTCCTACCTCAAATCCTAAAACCAGATCTTTGTTTCTCTGTATGTCAGAAGAGGAACGTTCTCCATTTTGGAGAGATTTAGATGGGTCTTGCTCTTCATGTAAGGAAGTACCAACGATCTTTGCTCATGAAATAATCATCAAAGATTTCTGCTGGGGATTCAGCAAGCCTTTCAGGCACTTAGGATCTACTCCATCTAATCAACTCTATTTTTTTTTTTTTTTTTTTGTACTTCTAGGGGCTGAACCCAGGGTCTCACACATCCTAGGCAAATGCTCTACCAATGAGATGCACTCCTAGGCCTTTTTAAATTTTTTATTTGGAGCCAGGGTCTCCTTAAGTTGCACAGGCTGCCTCTGGCCTTAAACTTGCAATCCTTCTGCCTCAGCCTCCTAAATTGCTGGGATTATAGGTGTGCACCACGGTGCCTGGCTTTTGATCAACTCTTATGGACAAAAGGCAGACTTGGGTTCTGTCCTCATGTGGCAACATAAACTACAGGGGAGGTAGACGCTGACCTATTCAATGGTCACAGTGATGAGGCTTGGAACTTGGGAGCACTGAGACAGGAACAATCCGTAATGGCTGGGAAGGCCTGGGCAGACTTTACATGGTGCTCAGATCCAAGATAGGCAGGTTCTGACAGAGCCAGGGGTGAGAGTGAGGCCATCCACGAGGGGGAAGAGCAAGAACACAGGCTTGCAGCCGCTGGCTAGGCCATATCTGCCCTTGGACTGAATCCAGTGTTACTGGTTCAGCCAACCCTCCAGACCCCACACCCAGACCCAGTGGCCTAGGAGGCCTTATCTGCATGGCCCAGGCCCAGGGACCAGGACCAAGCCAGTGACAGGAATGGGGAGTGTAAAGACAGACCACATACTAGGCAGCACTTGGGTTTTGTTGACCTTCAAAGGATTTTAAAAACATCATGACTGGTAGTAAAGGCTCTTTCTTCCTCAGGTTTGCTACCCCAAACACGGCGCTGGAGGGCTGGGCGGAGGGGAAACTGACCAGAGCAGATACCTGCAAATGTACTGAACATTCCTCTGAAATATTCCCATACTTCTGCTTGGTGGTGGTGGTGGGGTTAGAAGAAAATGGCCAGCACAGTGTGTGCTTTGTATGAGCCATCGACCTTTCTGGGGAAGTTGGGGGAGCCCACCTGCAAGCGGGGTTGTCAGAGATGCAGGGGCTCTAGGGCTCTTGGGAGTCTAGACAGTGGGTATCACACATGGAGTGGAATCCCTGGAAGGCAACTTTGAAGAAAAGGGACTTGAAAAAACATGAACGTACAATTTAAAAACAATTAGATGGGCGAGGATGTGTCAGGTAGAGGCTCAGCTTTAGCAAAGTTGTGGAGAAGGAATTTCTTTTCTGGCAAAGCAGTGGGGCTGGGTTGAGCTGACTGAAGTATGGAGGGAAGCAGAAGACAAACCTGAAAGAGGGGCTGAGGCCTACTGAAGGCCTGTCCTGAGGGTCTGGGGAAGAGTTTGGCCTATTCCTCTTGGACCTCAATGAGCTGATCTGTAAGTACCTTCCCAGTGGACAGGAATAGGGTGTGTGTGAGTGTGTGATCACTGTCCTGGGCAGAAGGACAAAACTGGTTTTACTTTACTGTGATCTGGGTGTTGGGTATGGTGGCAGGTCAGGGGCTCTGCTCTTTTCTGGGCACTCGGACACTGAGGATGTGAACATGGCAGGCCTCCTCAGCTATAGATGTGTCTTCCATCAGCCTTGAGTGCTAAAGGTGGAGCTCTGCTGGGGAGAAAATAAAGTGCACATATGGGGTAAGAGTAAGAAGTAGTGGTGGAAGGAAAATGTGGGGCTCCCTAGAGCTCCCCAAACCAACAGGTGAACCTTGGTTGTCAAGTTAGTTCTAGTCCTGGCTCCACCACTTTTCTACTGAGTGGCTTTTTAGGCAAGTTACTTTCTCTTTGGGTCTTTGTTCCTGCTCTCTCCTTGGCCAGGTCCAGAGATGCAGCCTGTTCTCCAAAGCCTCTTAGGAGGGGCTAGCCCTTCTCTTTGGCCTGAAATGTGACCTGATCCCAGCCACTGTGCTCTGGGTTCCCTCCACTGCAGCCCCAGATGGATCCCTATCAGCAGACCATGTGTTCCCAGGGTGTGGTGAATCCAGGTGTCTCTCTGATCTGCTTCTATGTATCCCAAGCTTTTCTCAGAGGGGAGAGAGTGGAGGGAACCTTAGTCTGTGGCCCACAACTGTATCCCTCACCTACGATCAAGATGCTTTCTGTTTTTGGGTTTCAACGTCTTCACCAAGTGGAATAAATAACTTCTGTCTGGTCTTCTTACCTATGTCTATTGCGAAGCTTAAATAAAAATCAGATATGACTAAGGCTCCAACCAGGTACATCTTGCAAAATGTGAGGCGATGCTAGAACAGCTGGAACTGACCCCAGTGGCAAACACCAGAGCAAAACAAAGCCTTGCTGCTCTTACTTCTGGCAGGTTAGGCCCATAGACCCTGAGTAAAACTGGGGTACAGAACCTCCCCAAGACTTGCTTAGTGTTAGGCCAGGCTGAGCTTGCCCCACTCCTCTGCCTTCTCTCCTCCCTGCAGTGAGCCTCTGGCCTGGGATTAGGACTGATATTCTGTTCTTTTCTAGAGCAGCTACCCCGAGTGATACACTGAACCAGGAGCTGGAAACGAAACAGGCCAGAGTGAAAACTGAAAGTAAACAGCCACTTTGTTCTGGCTGGCTTGGGGACACTGCCAATGTGCTGCTGCGTCAGAGACCAAATGAGGGCTCAATGCAGCTGCTGGCCTCGCTCAACTTTCACCTCCTTGGCTGGCTGCCTCCTATAGTCCTCTCCTAAGGCAGTGACGAGGACTTCATTGGTGCTAAAGACAGCAGCAAGCTTAAAAGCCACAGCTAGGGACAGGGTCAAGTGGGGACAAGACACTTTGACCAGAGACCCATCCCTGAGAAGCAAGTTCTTACTGGCTCCACCCAGCCCAGTTGCAGCATGGCTGTTGTGCTGCTCTGAGCTCGCCCTGCTCCTCCCTCAGTGCTCTGATCTTGGGGTTCTGGCTACCTAAACGCTCCCTCCATGCCTTGCCACCACCTGATGCCTCCCTAGCATTCCTCTGACAAGCCTTTGCTGATGGGCCCATTCCAGAGGGCCCACGGGCACTCCCTCAGCCTGGACCTCAGTCTACACAATGAAAGGTCCTGACCAGAGCAAGCCTCCTCAACTTTGTGAACCCATGCCCAGCCAGTGGGAGGGCTCAAAAGTCCAGATTCCTGACAGGGAAGCATTGAAGTGACACTTCTGGAAAAGCCCATGTGCTGGCCTCACAGCAGCTCAAGGAATTGAGCCCAGCACTGGCCAGCTGTGCTGTGGACCCCTTCTTGTAGGGTACCTGCCAGCCTGGGCCAGCAGAGGTACTGGCCAGTTCTGGCTATTTCCCCATTCCTGTACACCCTTAGACTCGTTGTTCATCTCCTTCCAGAAGCTTTGTGTGGCTGTTATCAGAAACCTCATGACCTTTAGGTCTCCTCTTGGGCCCCGTAAAGGGCTGGGGACTCGATGCTCAGAGAAATGAGGAAACAGGTCAGAGCCTCCTGCTCCAAGATGGGCAGCTCAGCCATGAGGCCTGGACCACAGGCTGAGAAAAGAGGGCCCCAGGTCTACGAAATTCACTTGGACCTGGCCCTCACCTGATTTCATCTGGTGATTTTGTAGAGGTTTCTCTACCAGGACTCTGCATCTCTCCAATGTCTTTTGGTTTATGAAAGGGAAAATAAGGGATAGGAAAATTCTTTGGGCTCCAGGGAGAAAAGCAGCAGCCCCGAAGTCTTTAATACTCATAGACAGGCAGCCACTGCTGCAGTAAGATTCCACTCCTTGGAAGGGCTGTGCATTGTCCTGGGCCTCCAATTCAGGGTTTGAACTGAGTATAGTTAGCCAGCATCCCCAGGAAGGGTTCTCCATGTTTCTGAGCTTGCCTTGTAGGGCCTCCCCTCCCAGTACCCACTCGGGCTCTAAGCTTGAATCACGTCCCTATTTCTTAGCACTTCTTCCCTGCTATTACCACCTTTTCTCTTCACACACATCAAAGGGTAATAGTGTAAGAGGGAAGATGTCTGGATAATAATGGTAATAAAAATAATACAGCTGATGCTCCTATAATACTGTGTTATGTGCCAAGAACTATTCTAAACACATTGGATAACCTATTCAGTTAACCCATAAGCAATCCTAGGAGGCCTATTTTTCAGATTATGGAATCACAGGTAACTTTTCCCAGGTTGCACAGCTAGTGAGTGGCAAGGCTAAGCTTTAAACCTGGGCAATGTGGATTCAGAAATCATGTTCCTAACTATTATACAAAACTGCCTGGTATGATAGAAGACAGACATACGACCTCAAATCAAAAACAAGACAAGACAAGACAGACAAGAGAGGCACATTGCCCAGGATCTCAGAAAGCCAGCAGCAGGACCACAGCAAGCCCTGGAGTTTGCAGACTCCCAGGTTGCCCACTGGCCTGGAGCATTTCCATCCCTAATGATGTCTGCAACACTACGATCTGGCTGAGTGGAGGTAAGAATGCTAGGGTTGGAGCAGTAGATAATTCAAGACCTTCAGGGTAGACTCATACCTGCCCTTGTCTTCTACTTCCTGTCTCCTACACACATTCCTTCTGAGTAACAGCATGGCCCTATGCCTGTGGTTAACCCAGGGGCTTTTCATGAGATAGAGAAAGCCAGGGCTTAGTGTGGGAGGACACAGAACAAGACAGGGCTCATCTTCTGGGAAAGAAGAGCTATGCAGGCAGGGCAGAGAGGCCAAGGTGCAGAGGCCAGTTGCTTCTTGCTCTTTGCTCCTGATTCCTATCCTGTATTGACTGTTGGGGCTCAGGCCCTTCTCTCCCCACCTCCTCTCTAGCACATTATTGGTACTCTACAGCTGCCAAATTCTGTTGATTCTCTAAGGTTTCTTCTCTCCAAACCCACAGCCTGCAAAGCCTTTCCTTCATCTTTGGTGACCTCTCATTAAGCCACCCACAGATCTCTTTCCTCCACACTCATTCCCTTTGCTTTGTTTTATTTAAGTGCTAATATAGGCAAAAGCTGGGATTTAGCTCAGTGAGTAGAGCGCTGCGCTGCAGTCTCTGAGGTCCCGAGTTTGATTCCCAGCACCACAAAAGTGGGAAAAGGACCTGGCAATCCACTCCCGAGGCAATCCCGAAATAGCCATCAAAAACCCTGTAAGGGTCGCTATGAGTTGGATACCGACTCGATGGCACCTAACAACAACAACAACAACAACAACAACAACAACAACAATATAGGCAAATGGCATTTGAACAAGTTCCTGAGTGGTTTGGAGGCCTTGCCTCTGCAAGAACTGGGAGCTGCTTGAAGCCAGAGTGAATGGCACTGGCCGGGTCTAGCTCTTTAACAGGACAGACATTTGGTAGAAGCTGGTGGTGCTTAGGTGGAAAGCTGGCTTCCCTGCGGCACTGTGGGCACTCTGAGGGAAGGGGCCATAGCTCTGTCATCTCCTGCACCTAGTTGTGACTATGGCCTTTCATACTTTCTGAGAGGTATAGTTCAAAGTTTAAAGCCAAAACTATTCCTACTCTGGCCTGCCTACCCTCAGGCTCAGCTCTTGCTCTCAAATTCATTGGTGGGAAGTTACTATACAGGGTTCTAAGCAGAGAATTCATATGATTTATTTAAACTTTTAAAAGGTTAACAAGATGCAATATGGGGAATGGGTTGTCAAGGGTAGGGCAGAAGCAGAAAGGCAAGTTAGGAGGCTCCTGCAATAATCTAGGCAAGATATGATGGTTTATGCCAGGGTGCTGCTGGTGGGAATAGTGAGTAGTAGTCAGATTTGGATGTATTTTATAGGTAGAGCTACCAGAATCTCTTGGTTGAGTACAAACAGAGGCGTCAGGGAGCATTTGAAGAGTTTTGGCCTGAACAACTAAACTGTAAGGACAGAGTAGCCATTAACTGAGATGGGTAAGACTGAGGGAAGAACAGGTTTGAGAATTAAGTCTGGAGTTGAATTTTAGACATGTTGAACTGAGGTATCAGTAGATATCCAAGTGGAGATGCTGAGCAGGCAGCTGGATATATAAGCCTAGAATCAGAGGAGGTCTGGCTAAGGTAACCACTGGGAGCCTTCAGCATATAGAGGAGATTGAAAGTCTTGAGGCTGGATGGGGTCATCTAGAAAGTAAGTATAAACAGACTATGCCCTTGGAACCCTTTTATTAAGAAGTGGGGGAAATGATGGAGACCCAGCAAGGGAGGCTGAGCAGAAGCATTCAGTGAGAGAGGAGAGCCATGGAGTGATGTCTCAACATGTGAAGAAAGGACTTATAGGAAAGAGATAACTGCTAAGAGGTTAAATAGAGATTTGGAAACTGAATTAGAATATCTATCTATCTATCTATCTATCTATCTATCTGAATTTTATATGGATTTTAACAACCTTAAAAGAGTGTCATTTCTCCTCCCTCTCCTAGTGGTAAAGTAGAGCGAAAGTCTGATTGGAGCAGTTCAATTGGATGCAGTACAGAGAATGGGTAGTGGTAGAAAAGCATGAGTACGAGTGAGATTAGTTCTCAATAGTCACGGGGAAGATGACTGGGGATGGAAAGAGAGTGCTGAGAAGTGAGAGGATTCATATTTAGGGGGTAGAATCAACAGGCCTTGGTGATGAATTAGCTATGTGTTGTAAGGCATAAAGGTGGAGTGAAAGATGATACTTACACTTCTAGCAGGAGTTAACGACATGGATCGCGGTTAAATTTCCTGTGATAAGGAATGCAGGCAGAGAAGGTATGTAAAAGAACATAACAAGTTCAAGTTTTGGACATAACCGATTGTTTATGTCATATCAAAGACAAGACATCTAGCATACAATTGGATCCATATATGTCTGCAGCAAAGAAAAGAAGTTTAGACTGAAGGTAAGGATTTGAGAGTCATCAAACAGGAAATAAATAATAAATAATAATAACAAAGAAATCAGGGTGGTCAAGATGTTCCCCAGACACAAGAGCAGAAGATACAGTCTGAGGAATACAACATGTAAATTACTGCTGTTCTTGTCTACTTCTCTCCTCTCCTTTATGGAGGCTGATAAAACTAGCATCCCTGTAAGCAGCTAAGCAACAGAATCACAAGTAGCTTTAAATAAAACCAAAAAGCTGTCCCAGTGAAGAGTTACTTCACTGCAAAAGGGAAGAGAAGGCAGAGGCAGTAGACATTGATTGACTTGTAAGGAACATGTGTCTGTGTGCTGGATGGCTATGCAGGGTTTTGCTAAGCCTGCAATCCTTCTCCCTCCTTTCCTTCTTGAAGAGGCAGTAGCCATAAGATGAGCAGTCATGGAGTGGGAGGGTCAAGGGCTGGTCTTATACCCTATCTGTGTGGCACCTGCTATACTATAATCCCACCCCCTTCAGGCTTGATAACCCCAACTATTGGATGAGGAAGCAGACTCAGAAAGGTACAAATGACTTGACTGATGCCACACAGAGACTTACACACTCACGCTGTGGGAGGAGGGTTGGGGGAAAACCTGTTTCACAAATGGTTGCAGTGGAGATTGCTTGGGAGGCTCTTGGGCTCAGGCGCATCATTTCAATGAGGAGTAAAGGATTAGGTCTTCCCCTGGATCTTCTGGAAAAGCCAGAGGAATTGACCCAGCACTCGCAAGCTCTATTCTATTCCAGGGATGGGTTGCTTGCCCTGGCCCTGAAGCAGGTCAGCTATAGGATAGCAGTCCCAGAACACTGGTTGGGAAGAGTGCAGAAGCCTCTCAACATGATCCTCTTCAATCTTTGGGGCCAGATCTGGCCTTGAGAGGAGGCAGAATAGATGGAATCCACAAATGGGGGTACAGGTCAGGGCCCCTACATTCTCCCCTTTACCTCTCACTTTGCCTGCAGCTGTAGCACTGTGACATCCAATCCTGTCAGATCTCAGAAGCTAAGCAGGGTTAGGCCTGGTTAGTATTTGGATGAGAGACCGCCTGGGAACATCAGATAATGTAGGCTTGGGAGAAGGACTTGGCAACCCATTCCCAAAAATCAATCTGCCATTGAAAGTCCTATGAATAGCACAGAAGCACTTAAACAGTGTTTCGCCTATTATACGTAGGGTCACTATGAGTCGGACACTGACCCAATGGCACCTAACAATCACCACCTCTCACTTCCAGCTGCTGTCTGAAACATTACTGAGAAAACAGAAGCTTTCACCAAATGGGAAATTCTACCACTAAATATCAAATCCTACATGCTTCAGCATCCATCTCTCTTGTCCTTCAAGCTGCAGGGTGAGTGCTCCTTTTCTTCTCAAAAGGCCAATACTGCAAATGCGCTTTGAATCTCATACTCTCTCTGACCCAGGGACTGTTCTGTCTATTCTCTCCCCTCTCCTGCATCTTCCCTTTCTTTTCTCTACAGGATCATCCAACTGATATAAAGAAGGCTGATATTGTTCTCATATTAAAAAAGCAAGACTAAAAAAGTCTTCCCTTGATCTAATATTTGACTCTGGCCACTATCCTGTTTCTGTGCTCCAGATTCATAGCCACATTAATGGAAGGAGTTGGTGTCTCCAACTTGTTACAATTCAATTGTCCTCAAAATTTTAATTACAAATGATTTAGTGATTTCATTGTACAAAATATCAATGATTCTATGTGACACAAGTAAATCATGAAGCACAATAAAAATGAACTCCGTAAATCCAAAAGCCAGCTTAAGAACCACAACACTGTTAATACAGTTGAAGACAGGTCCTCCTCCTCCCTCTCTCACTCTCCGCTGCCACAACTATGAACACTATAGTCACACTGTTCAAAACTCAAGATAAAAAGAAAAATTTTAAAGCAGACAAAGAATAAGGGCCATAATATATTCAGGGGAATAATAATAATGGTGTCTATGTCTCATTAGAAACAATGGAAAACAGAAGTCAGGAGACTGGTATTTCTAAAATGCTAAAAAGAAACAATAAAATTCAAGTTAAAAATTCTACATATCCAGTGGGAAAATCTATTTTTCAAAACTAGAGGCAAAATAAAGATACTTTCAGAACACTGAAGATTAGAGAATCAGTTCCCAGTAGGTCTATTTATATACATTTTTTTTTCTTGAGACAAATCTCAGTATGTAGCCCAGGCTGGCATTCAAACTCACGATTCTCCTGCTTCAGCCTCCCAAGGATTACATGTGTGTGCCATCGAGCCCAGCTTAAAATACTAAAGGAAGTTCTTCAGGATGAAGTGGCAGTGTCCAGAAGATATCACAATGAGAGGGAGTATGTGGGTAAAGATAAAAGACTATTTTCAATTCTTGAAAGTGAAGCTATTTTTAAGACCTAAGATATCTCAAAATTTGAGAAGATTATAATTCACAATTAAATCTAAAATAAACTGTATGTTGTTGTTGTTAGGTGCTGTTGAGTAGGTGTCCGACTCATAGTGATCCTATGTACAACTGGCAAAACAGTAGTATTAGTGCTTCTCTGCTATTTATAGGGTTTTCAATGGCAGATTGCTTTTTGGGAGTGGGTTGCATGGTCCTGCTCCAAAGCCTATAGCACCTAGTGTTCCCAGGTGGTCTCCCATCCAAGTACTAACCAGGCCTGACTCGGCTTAGCTTCTGAGATCTGACAGGATCAGACGCTACAGTGATACGGCTGCAGGCAACTGTAAGTGTAAGTCAATCAAAATTCTCACTTATCCCATGAGAATTATTTCAATGCTTTTAAAAAAAAATCCACTGAGGCAAGAGGATCACAGGTTCAAGGACACAAACAGCCTGTGCAATTTAGCAAGACTGTCTCAAAATAATAAAAAGCTGAGGTGTCTGTCAGTGACCAAGTGCTTGCTGAGTATGCACGAGGCCCTGGGTTCAATCCTCGGTACTGCGCCTGCTCCCTTCAAAAATATATAGCTGGAAGCCAGATTTGGTGGCACATGCCTGTAATGCCAGCACTTAGGAAGCCGAGGCAGGGGGATTTCAAGTGCAAGGCCAGCCTGAGCCATATATTGAGATCTTGTTTCAAAACACAACACTGAAACAAAAACCAAATCTAATTCTTTTTCATCTTTTTTTTTTCTTTCAGGATTTGGGGGTTGAACCCAGGGCCTCATGCATATATTGCAAGTGCTCTACCAGTAAGCTGTGTCTGCAGCCCATTTTTTATTTTTTATCTTGAGACAGGCTCTCGCTAAGTTATGCAGGCTGCTTCTGACCTTGAACCTGCAATCCTCCTGTTTTTACCTCCAGAGGTGTTGGGATTACAGGCATGAGCCACTGTACCCTGCTCCAAATCTAATTCTTTAAAAAGTATTTTTCTTTTATTTTTTGGTATCTCTATTTGCTAGTGTCAGACTAAATAACAGACAGAGACCCTAAAGAATAATGACATTTACTTGGGAATAAGTAAGGAAACATTGCCATGTAGAGCATGTGTGCCACAGAAACCACAGACATATTCAAAAGAGATGGGATAGAGGAAAAATTTAAAGGCAAAATGAGGATGAGATAAATTATTTTGAAACAATAATCCTTGGTCACAAGGGATAATAAGGATCAAAACCAAGGGTAGCATCAGTCCAAATTTGGATAAACAATTGTTGGATAGACATTCTTCGTGAAGTATTTTCTGTGTAAGGTTGCAATGGCCTTTGTGCAAAGTTGTGGTTCTAGGAGAATCTTTTGTGCTAGGTCTTGTTATCAGGCACACATGCATGAGATCCTCTCTTTACTCCCCTCCCAGCTTTATTACTATTACTACTACTACTACTACTACTACTTCTACTAGTACTGGTACTATTTTTAGGGCTGAGATTTAGCTCAGTTAGTAGAGGGCTTGCTGTATGTGCTCTGAGGCCCTGGGTTCAATCTGCAGCACCGTAAAAATGGGAGAAAGACCTGGCAGTCTACTCCCAAAACAATCCCGAAACAATTAGCCATCAAAAACCCTATGAATAGCAGAGAAGTACTGACATAGTTCTGGGCATGGTACAGTGTTTCGTCTGTCATACACAGGGTCACTAAGTTGGATCCAACTCATCGGCACCTAACAACAACATTATTATTAGGTCTTGACATGGCAACTCCATTTTGATTCCCACAACTTTCACACTCACGTCCTAAACACATACTTAATTTGACTCCTAGGTGATTCAGTACTGGCTGGCAGCCAGCCAGCCAAGTGTATAATACTCTGAGAAAATATGGTGCAACAAATGCATCAAGTAGTCACAGAGCCCCATCACTAGTTAGCATGATTCACCTCCTGGAGTTTCCCAGGCTGTGGGCCTTGGTGGTGAATATGGGACAGTTCTGGGCAAACTGTGGTAACAAGGGTTACCCTAACAAGAATCCAGAATGAGGTCCCAAGAAGCAACAACAATGGCATTTTGCTATGTGCAAGAAAGAAAAAGGCTGAAAAGCATGTAAGATTTATCTTCTCAAAACTCAACTTGCCCTTTAATTCAAGTGGAAACTCTCATTTTCTCTCTCATGTTCAAAGACCAAAGACAGAATGTTCCCCCAGGAGAAGGCACATCATGAAGGCACAAACACAAAAGCAGGAGTAGCAGTTCTGCTTGGCAGCTGAGCATGACAGTTCAGACATAGTGGCTCACAGATCTTCTTCCTGTGGTCCCTGAGTCACTGACCCTTCACCTACTTGGCAAGGAGGGTGAGAGGGAAAGGGAATTAAGAGTGTCTACAATAATGGGCTTGAACATAAATAAGATTATGTGCCTGGCACAGAATCGGAGAGTGTTTCGATCTGCTGTACATAGGGTCACTATGAGTCGGACTCGACTCGACGGCACCTAACAACTTAATTCTCACCATCATCCTGTTAGCTACTCATTATTAGCCTGATGTTACTTAGAAGGAAACTCCACCTCACATCAAGTCACTTGCCCCAGATCCCTTGGCTCCTTACTAGTGAATCCAATATTTTATCCACGAATGTCTCACTCCAAAGCTTGTTTGGTGCCTGGACACAGCCCTAAGACCTTAGTGTAAACATTCTGGCCATGTGTGGGAAATGTAAGGAAAGGTGCAGAGAGGAAGGAGATGAGCTGGTGACTACAAATCAGTGCAGGAATAAAGGCCACAAAAGTGTACAGGTTCCTATGCAGGAAATGGTGTAGCTTTCCTCCCTTGGGAGAGGATTTACAAACATGATAAAAATTGAGATGTATGGGAATGTAGACTGATCTATGTGCCAAATAAATACAATTTCCTGAAACTGGTACTGGGGACACTGAGCAAAAAAAGTAAAAGGATCAGACATCTGATGGCTTTTCTTTAGAACCATAATAGTAGATGCTGATACTTCTGAACTAACCCTGTCTTTCATCAGAGTGGGCTCTGGGAAAGCATATGAAATGCTTAAAAGTTAACTGCTAAATGAAATCTGTTTAAAAGAAGACAAAATGGCTAGAAAAACATAACCCTAAGTCAAGTGTCATGATTTTCACATGGTGCAGTAGCAGAGCACAGGGTTTAGTGGCATAAATTGAAATTCACTTATAGGTTTGAGTAACCCTGGGCAAGTGACATAGCCTTTATTCATGGCAGTTTCATTATAAAATATATATATAATATATATATTCATATAAAATAGAAATAGTTATGTCTTGTAGATGTGCATCGGAAGGTCTGAGCCTCAGTTTCCTCATTTACTAAAGGGGGACAATAATAGTACCTATTTCACTGGGTTGGTGGGAGAGTTAAGTTTGAGTTTGAACATGTAAGGCACTTAGAATAATGTCTACTGCAAAGCAAGTACTAAAAATGGGTTTCTGTCACAATGGACAATAAATAGGCTAATACGTTTTGTTCATAGCTTGCATCAGTCTTAGAAATTATCTTGTTTTTTCTTTAAAGCTCATGCCTAGTTCACCCAGGGCACAGAATAATGCCTAGCATACAGGACTATTCCATGGCTCCCTTTTTGCAGTTACTCTTTCAAGGTTACCAATGACCACCATGCTGTGAAACCTGAAAGACAACCTTTTTCATTCAGCACCCACAGTGAATGCCTTAAAACTCAAGTTTGATATTCTCTCCTACTTAAAACTCTTTACTGGATATACTTGCATCTGGAATACAATCTAAACTCCTATCTATGGTTCATACATCCATATGACGTAGGTTCTTGAATCTCATTATGTCTATTGTTATGTTCCAATGCCACTGGCTTTGATCATGTAAAGCTTTTTTAGGACCTCTGAGTTTGCTGTTCTGCTTGGAATACTCTTCTCCAAATTCCTTACGTGGTTGGCTCCTTCTTAGTACAGTCTGGTCATCAGGAATACAGATTTTGAAGCCAGACGGTTGCATGGGTTCCAATTCTGACTCCAGTACTGGCCTGTGTGACCAGGCAAGTTACTTAAACTCTCCATGTCTCAGTTTTCTCCTCTTAATATAGGGACAATAATATTATATTTCTCATCAGGCTGCTAAATTAAATGACTTGATATAAAGTACTTAGAGCAGTGCCTGGTATATGGAAAGCGCCACCCTGATCATCTTTCAGCTTACACGTGGCCTCCTCAGAGAGACCTGGTTCTTAACATAGCACCTAGTATTCACTTTCTGTAAATATTTTTTGTTTATAATTTGTGCTCCATGAAGACAGAGATTATATCTGTCTTATTTACTTATTTATAGGCTCAACTCATGCAATGCCTGACACAGGGTAGGTACTCAAAAAATGTACATTGAATGATTAGAAAATTAGGTATTATTTTCTTGCTACCTGCAACAAAGGTCAGGTGCTGTATCAGGGCAGAATAATGGAGGGCTGGAGTTTGTACCAGCATTCAAACCACCTGGTTCAGGTGAGCGATGAATAGCTGTGAGCTGCTTTGTAAACAACAATGGGCATACCACTGCCATTATTCTTGTCTGCATGCAGACCCGGCATAGCTGTCATTGTCCCCTGGGTGCACACCTTCTGTCTGCAGTGTCCTGTTTGTATCTACCTTTACTTTGCTGGGGCTCCCTCAGTGCTCACTATGCATTTCTTGGCTGGCTCTTGCTTTTATGCTCCTTTGCTTTTTCTTCCATGTCAGTCTTAGCTGACAATGCCTTGCTCTTCCTCACCTGCTCTTCCTCACATTGGCTCAGCTCCTTGCCTAGTGCTGGGCCCACAGGACATGCTAAGTGCAAGCATGGGGTGAGCCCACCATCACAGCCTTTCCAGGAAGATGGCTCAGGGCAGCTCTAAACACTTTAGGGAAGAGATGCTGACTTTTTGTTTGCGATACTGGGGGTTGAACCCAGGGCCTCCTGCCTGCATGCTCTGCAAATGCTGGACCCCTGAGCTGCACACCTGGCCCATTTTTTTTTTTTTTAGTTTTTGAGACAGGGTCTCGCTAAGTTACGCAGACTGGCTCTGGTCTCGAACCTGCGATCCTCCCGCCTCTGCCTCCCAAGCTGCTGGGATTACAGGAGTGCGCCATTGCGCCCGGCATTGAGATGCTGACTCTTCAAGAGAGGGGGGCCAGCAGCTGTTCTTACCTGATCTGCTGTGGCTGGTGGTGGCAGAGCTGCAGAGAGTGAGAGCATCCGCAGAGAGGCCTCCAGCTGCTGGGAAGGCAAAAAGAAGTTGGGCACCACAATAGGCTCTGGGCTGTAATGGTAGTTAAGGGTTAAAAATACCTAAGTGTCTACTCCCTTGCCAGACTAGCATTTCCACTGACCCCAGTCATAGCATTCATGTTTTCCCCCAACTTATTCCTGCTCATAAATCCTTGGATCAAGTGGTTCCCCTCACTAGCAGATCCTACCTACTCCTCACCAAGCAGTCTATACTTTATGGGTCAGTTCAGATCCTGCCTCCTCCAGGAAGCTGCTCCTAACCTTAGTCATGCAATCCCTCCTTCTTCATATCTTAGAGTATGGTCTGCAGTATAGAATGTTTAAGTTACTTAGTCAAATGACTTTCAATCTGTCTCCCTCCATTTTCCTTAAGTTTCTCAATGTCAGCAAGTGGGGTTTCCTCCTGTTACCTTAGCACCTGCCTAGAGCCCTGTATGAGGTTAGTAGGATTGCACGTGTTGAATACTTGCTGAGCGCCCCCTGATTAAAAACTGACCTGTCAGAGATCAGACAGAGAGTAGGTGGGAAGGTGGCTTTAGGGGTAGCACCTTAGGCAGGATGGAGGTGTCTGGCACTGAGGGAGGGACTGCCTGCCTGCCTGTTCTCTGCTCATGTTCAGAAATGAGGGCTCTCCATAACAAGCTGTCTGTCTATGGGCACAGATACTCCAGCCAATCTGTATGTGAGCTCTAGAAGGCAGGTACCATAGCTTGGAATTCTCTGTACCCTCCTGAGGTGCTGTGTTGAGTATAGGGTCCTATAAACAACTGGTGAATCAAAGGATTCAGTTTGGCTTAAGTTTGAGGGAGGTGGAGGGGACTATTGTGATGCTCTGGTTTTGTGTTTCTGTTTAAAAAGCTAAGTGTTCATTTACTAGGTTTCCTATTTTATCATTGTTCTTTCAGGGTTTTCTTTGCACTCTGAGAGGGCAGAAACAATCTTTTTCATAGGCATATTGCTGTCATAAAGTACAGTGCTGGTGACAGAGTAAGTGAATAAATACCTTCTGAATGAATGAAATGTATCCATGTCCACCTTTGGTTCAGGTCCCTGATTTTTCTGTGGAGAAGAGGGGATGGAATGGAGGTTCTGAAGGGAAAAAATCCTTTGACTCAAGCCTTCTCCAGAAGTACAGGTAACGCAGGGCTTATTTGCTGGTGGTGCTTAGACTGCTGAGTGCTCTGGCATCTAGGCAGCTGATGTTATGGGGAAGGAGTAGCATTGCTGGGTGGTGTCAGGGCTGGGTCTGAACACAGCAGCTCTCCTCAGCCTATTGCCTCTTGCCTGTGTTGGGTCCTGCACCAACAGGGCAAGTCTTAAACTTTAAAGTTCTTTCTCCTCAGTTTATGAAAATGTGTAAGTTTTCTATACTTAGGAAAAGACCAACCCTGCCCCTCTTTCCCCAATGGTGAATTCCCTTCTACTATCATGCAGCTGTCACTGACTAAAAGTGAGTAACTTCAGGAAAGTTCACTTCTTATGCCTCAGTTTCTTCATCTTTAAAATAGATGTAATAACAGTATCTATTGTTTTGGAGGATTAAATGAGTTTATATAGGAGAAGTACTTAAAATGGTGCCTGATATAGTGAGCCAGTTGTTCTTGCTGTCCTTACCACTAGCTCCCTTACCCACTGAAGTCTGGTCTGTTTGAGTCGATGCAAGGTTGTCCCTAATACTAAAGCCACTGGACATATCACTTCAAACTGCTGACCCAGACCTGAAACTCTCTGCAGCCTCTGCTTGCACACAAGAGTCCCTAGCATCTCCCAGCTCTGCTCTTCCTGCTGTCCTCATTAATCTCCAGAGATGCCTACTTCTGTACCTGAACCCAGGCTTGAACTCCAGGCCTGCATCTCTCCTCCTGGATGTCCCCAGAGGCACATGTCCAAAACAGAAATCTACATCTTTCCCTTGTCTCCTTATGTGCTGTTCCCTAGTTAGTAAATGACAACACTAACCTAGTAACTTGTGACAGAAATCTGTAAGTCATACTTTATACTTCCCTCCTTCTCACCCACTGCCCCTGTCTGATCTCAAGACCTATCTCTTCCTCCTTCTCACACAGCCCTTTATGCTCTTTGTTGTTGTTGTTAGGTGCCGTTGAGTCGGTATCCGACTCATAGCGACCCTCATAGGGTTTTCAATGGCTGTTTTGGGATTGCCTTGGGAGTGGATTGCCAGGTCCTTCTCCCATTTTTGCGGTGCTGGGAATTGAACTCGGGACCTCAGAGATGGCAGCGCAGCGCTCTACCAACTGAGCTAAATCCCAGCCCTTTTATGCTCTAGATCATACTTTTTCTATCTCTTGGTAATGCAAGTTTCCTGGCTGGTCTCCTGGCTTCTAGTTTCCTCGATCTACTCTACCCCATACAAGTTACCCCCCACTGGGTGACTTTTCTAACATGTAAATGTGACCATACTAAACTCTTTACTTAACAGTGAATGTTTACCAAACACTATTTATGTACCAGGCACTGTGTTAGGTAGTTTATACCATTAATTTAATTTTTGCAATTCTGTTAAGTATCATTATTACCTCCATTTTACCGCTGAGGAAACTCATGTTTATTTGCTTCCAGGATAGAGTTCTGGCATCTCATCCAGGTATAAAACACCCTTTAAGATCCGGGACCTGCTTTACCTCACCATCCCATTTATTCCTGGGGTCCAGCAACAGTAATCTACTGCCCACAGGCTAGGCTCTTTAACTTGGTTTAGCCTCTGCACACAGTTAGCTTTGGCTAGAATGTTCTCTTTGCTATGCCTACATAACACCTATTTATCTTTTTCTTCTTTTTTTCTTTTTTGTTTTCTGAGACAGGGTCTCACTATATAGCCTAGGCTGGCCTTGAACTCTTGATCCTCCTACCTCATCCACCTCAGTGCTGAGATTATAGGCATGCACCATCACACTCCATCTGCCTATTCATCTTTAAGGTCTAGTTTTCAAGTCTCTCTTACTGGGATACTTCCGAGTACAGCTCCTCCCTCTTCTTGCTCCCACGTGTCACAATACCACTTGGAACAATTATCTCTTTACTTAAATGACTTCTACAGGATGATGGGAACTTGAGGTAAGGTCTGATTCAAATCTGTCCTCACTATCCAGCACAAAACCTGGCAATACTAGTTTTCTGAAAGAATGAATGGTTGAGAAGGCCTGAACTGAAGCAGCCTGATGGCCTGGACAGTTGTGCCAGCAACTCCACTGACCACAATCTGAGCACAATTAAACTATGAGGGTAGCAATTTGGGAACCAGGACGAGTGATATTCAAAGAGAATGTCACCCAATGTAGTCTGCTTTGAGTGCTCGGCCCCCAGACACCTCACACATTGGGCTTTTCCCGAGCCTACTCTCCTACTTGTAAGTTTTTCTCTGACCTGTATTAAGAATCACATGTGTGATGCACAAAAATGTTTCTACACATCTGAGTTTCTCAATAATCTTGTGAAACTGTGATAGTTCAGTTTAGTCCTCTGTGCAATGTCAGGTGAAGTGGGACACAGAAAAACAAAGGTCACTGACCAGAGGAAATGAAAGTCTGATAGGTTAGGAATTGTTGCTTCCATCTTCTATAAGAAGAAACAAGAAGATCAGAAAGGTGAAACCTTAAGTCACACAAGTAATAAGATGCTGGGTCAAAGACAAGTCCCCTGACTTCTAGGAGGAAGATCTCTACTTAGGAAAGCCTGCTTCACCTACCAGCCATGCAATACCTCTTGCTTATTGTCAGGATACCAGGTAAGCTGATATGATCAGCTAGTTAGGTGCAGATGTGAAGGATGTTGATGGTGCTAAGTGGTTTCCTTTCCCTATTACAAGCTAGTCTATGTCTCAAAGGAGGGCGGGAGGAATGTCAGGTGCTCCTTCTCATCAACAGTGCTGTTCTGGGGGCTTGGGAAAGTCTACCTCAGGGTGCTCATTTCCACTTAGCTCAACACTTTTCTTTTTCTTTTTTTTTTTTAAATTAAATCTTAGCAAATTCATTGTGCCTCAGTTTCCTTACATGCAGCATAGATGATACCTACCTTTTGATGACTGAAAAATGCCTGTAAAGTACCAGCGCACAGTATATAATAAATGTTCAATCAATGATAGTACTGCTTTTCCCTCTCTCTCTATATACACTCCCCTCCCCCCCTTTTTTTTTGTGTGTGTGTGTATGGTGCTGGGGATGGAACCCAAGTCCTCTCATACATGCTAGGCAAGTGCTTTCCCACCAAGCTATACCTCTAGCCCCATCCACCCTTTCTCTTTCAACTGAGATCCTGAACCTTGCCTTCAGGTGGTAAACTAATTGGATAAACCACATCGGTAAGCCTATGAATGTACTACCAACACCTAACCCCAGTTCAAAGTATTATGTTTCACGGGGCTGGTGTGGATAGTAGATCTGTTGCACCTGTCCTGCAGGCGAGTCTTCTGAAGGAAGGGTCTTCCCACGCCCTCCACTGCTTTCCACAGGGTGACCACTGCTCACACTCACTCTTGGCTTGCCTAACACTAGAGTTCAAAATGTCTGCAGGTGGCCTAAGGGGCCACTTGTGGGAAACATCAAAGGATACAGGAGGCTTTGCCTTGTGGGCATCTCTGATCCAGTTGTCACCTGCTTCTGCCTGGTGTCAGGCGAGTCCATGGGTCGTTCCATATGGTTTTCTCTTTTGCTCTGGAAGGCCAGGTGTAGAGGGAACTCCTCAAAGCTATCAGCAGAGTCACTGAGCTCACTGGAGACAGCTTGATTCTCAGCCTGGGCCTCTGAATTGGGCTCCTTGTCCTGACCTGCCTGTGATGAGCTCCATCCAACAAAGGCATTGCTCTGTTGAGCTCCTGCGAGCATTAGGTGTGGGATAAGCTGGGGGTTGGTTGAGGCAGGCTCTTCAACCCTGTCCTTAGGGACCCCATCCTCATAAGTAGTAAGACTTTGGCTAGGAGACCCTTGCTTAGGGAGGAGGGGGTTGACAGCCCTTTCTGGGCTGGACAGAAAGCTACTTCTGACCTTCAGCTCCTCTCTAGGCAAGGGCCCTGGAGAAGGACAGGAGGGGTCTTTGCTCTGTACCTCATCAGACTGAGGGCTGATGATCTCACTTGTGTCTGAAACATAACTGGACCACGGGCTAGTTTTGTCTGTCACAGTGGTGATTTCATTCAGGGTTCTGGGCTCAATGATATCTTCTTCACAGTCCTCATCACTGCAGACCAGGCCTGCCTCAGTGTCCTCACTGCTCTGCATCCTTGTAATGGGTACTGTATGCACCTGGGACTCACAGAGCATTCTTCCTCCACTTGAAGTCTCTTCAAGAGCAGGGGAAGGTGGGGAATTTGTGCCCTCCGCTACAGCTCTTGCCAATGGCTCATCTGGAGTTGCTCTTGGTTCTTGCGTGGCCTCTGTGTTCTGAGCATCTGGGAGGGTGATGAACTCTCTATTTCTACTCCTGGCTCCATGAGAAGTCAAAGCTGCTTGGGAATTCCTGGTGATAGTCTGCAGATCTGAACAGCAACAGATACCACTTTTACTATAAGGCAGGGCCACAGACTGCTCAAGGCCTCTAGTTTCACAAAATATCTTTGCAATCACTTTGAACAAACCTTAAAGCAATTAATTCACCCAAGACTCAGTGAAACTATATTCACAGAAGTACCATTTCTAGTGCTTTATTCTAATATTAGAAGACCAAAATCTAATCTATTTATAGTTGTGGATACACCTGCGGAAATGCTTTCAGAGACTATCTGCTCATGCTCAGGAATTCTCGGGAGCTGGGAGTCCTGAAGGGCATGTTCATGCTTCCATTTACTTCGGTAATTGCCTATATTAAAAACCAAAATGAGAATCCACTTATTTACCTATTTGATGACAGTTATTAAAACTATCTATTTTACTTAGAAAATAAAAGCAAGGAAATATTTATTATCTAGAAGATAAAATGGAGGCCGCAGGATGTGCTGGAAAGAGCACAGGTTTTGGATTTGGGCAGTCTTAGTTTCAAGTCTCTCTGTCTTTCTCTCTTTTTTGGTGTTTTAGACAGGGTGTTGCTGTGTAGCCCAGGCTGGCCTGGAACTTGTGTCAATCCTCCTGCCTCAGCCTCCCAAGTGCTGGGATTACAGGCGCATGTCACCATACTCAGCTGGTTTCAAGTCTCCCATCTGAGTACTAACCAAGCCCAACCCTGCTTAGCCTCTAAGATCAGGCGTGTTCAGGGTGGTTATGGTCATAGACTGATTTCAAGTTGGTATTGTCACTTGTTAACTTTGTGATCAGGAGCAAACTGTCTCTTCTGAGCAGGGTTATCTTTTTTTTTTTTTTTTTTTTTTGGCAGTACTGGGGGTTGAATCCAGGGCCTCATGCTTACATGCTTTACAAGTGCTATACCACTGAGTTGCACCCCCACTGCCCCCCTTTCTTTTTTACTTTTTTGAGACAGACACTTTTTTGTCATCTCGTTATATTATGCAGACTGCCTCTGGTCTTGAACTTTCCATCCTCCTGCCTCTGCCTCCTGAGTTGATGGTAATACAGGAGTGTGCCACCACACCCAGCAGAGCTGGATTGTCTTTCAAGTTTTATTAACAGCAATCATTTCACAGGTTAAAGAATACATGTAAATGGGCATACATTGTATGGTACATGTATAAGCACTTAATAGTAGAAGCAACTAGCCAGATGGGCTGAGGGTTCAGTTCAGTAGTAGAGCACTTTCCTTGCATGTGTAAAAACCTGGGTTCAACCCCTAATACTGAAGGAAAAAATAAAGAAGCTACCAGTCATCTTGAATTATTTTTTTGGATGAAATGGAAATGAATAAATTAATAAAAAGGTTGACATGGTGGCACATGCCGGCAGTCCCAGCTACTCCAGAAGCTGAGGAAGGATGATCACTTGAGCCTGGGCAAAGAGCAAGACCTGGTCTCAAACAAAACACAACAAACAAACAAACAATTTGTAAATAATACATGTCTGCATGATTCTTGGAGTGCAAAAAGTTAGGAACTGGAGACAAATTTGACTTCTGGGGGCTAGGGGTCATACCTCCTCACCTAGTGGAGGACTCAGCTTACAGGAGGTGCTGGCTATTTAATACACTGACAACGTTCAGGCCTCAGAGAGGAATGAGCACATGTATGAAAATGGAACATCCCTACCTATAAACAGGAACAAGCACCAGGAAGCACACTTAGTTGAGCTTGGTTCTCTGGCCTGAACTACCCTACCCTGTCTTAGAGCAGTTCTCTAGCTAGACCATCCTTCAAGGCTCTATTACATCTGTTTCAGAAAGTCTTCCCAGATGTACCAGCTGGGTAGGATTGCTGTGTGGGTGTGTTCTATAAAGAAATATTTAAGGACATGTAATACTCTGTCTGTTTTCCCCATCAGACTGTGAGCTTCTTAGGGGAGGGCCCATGTGTTTGATTCATTGTGTATCTCCAGGGTCCAGAAAAGGGCCTCTTACAGAGACACGGTGTAAATGAAACTCCACTCAGTGACTCACAAGTTTCCCTTGTAGCAACTTGACTAAGGGCTTCTTCAAAAAAGTATATTAAGGCATGATGTAAGCAAGGGTAGGTTTTAATTTTTCTTCTTATGAACTGTTTTTCCCAATTTAATCACCTCTCTTTTTTCAAATTCATTCTGTCCTTGTGAAAATTTGTTCCATTCTGTCATCCCCTTGCTAATAATCCTCTCCTTTTTCCCCCTTTCTCTCCTTTTTTCCCTTCCTTCCTTTTATCCTTCCTTCTTCCTATTTAGTTATTTATTTATTTATTTTTGCGGTCCTGGGGAGTTGAAGCCAGGGCCTCATACTTGTATGCTTTGCAAGTGCTATACCACTGAGCTGCACCTGTAGCCCAGTTTTTATTTTTTATTAAGAGACAGGGTCTTGCTAAGTTATGCAGGCTGCCTCTGGCCTCGAAATTGTGATCCTCCTGCCTCCACCTCCGAGTTAGTGGGATTGTAAGTGTGTGCCATGGTGCCCGGCCTCCTCCCTCTTTACTTTCTATCTGAGATGCTGGGAATTGAAGTCAGGGCTTTGCACATGGTAGGTATGTGCTCTACCATTGTGCTACATCCTTGGCCTCCTGTTTTCTTTCTGAATAAACACTAAACTCACAAATTTGGTTGCAAGGTCCTCTAGCTTTAATCCTTCAACTCTCTTCTTTTAGTATACCTCTGTAAAGGGTTTCCCTTATTTGCTTCCATCTGTACCCCCAAAAAGTTTCCCTTCTGTTTTGTTCTAATGCTTTCTTTCAAACAAAAATTCAGTAAGGGAAAGGAAATGCTCAGAGGTGACAGTGAGTCTGCGCCAGAAACTCACCAAAGGCTAGGTCTCCTGCCTCTTAGCCCAGTGCTCTTTCCATTGCCCCATTCTCCTGTGCCATACAACTATGTCCCTTCTTTTAAAAGGAAGATGGCTTAAGAAAAAAAAAAAGATGTGTAAATCATTGTTTCTATTTGTTACAGAGGCCTGACTGAGGGAAGACATTCAAAGATTTTTGAATTGGCACCTAGTGACCACGATCGATTCACAAGAAAGGAAGGCCCTAAGCCATACCTGAGATTAAGGAGCTGACTTGAGACACTAGGTTGTTGGATTTTTCCAGGATGCACTGGCTGTCAGGGTCTCGGCTGCTGGTTCCTGGACCCTGATGGTCCCTATTGCTCTCCTGGAACTGCAGGATGGCAGGTTGAGTGTGAGGGTTGAGGGGCAGGAAAGACTTGCTGAGCTTCTGGCTGAAGTACTGTTGAATCTGATCTAGTTCACTCAGATTCTTCCTGGGGGGAAAAAGGCAGGGGCAGAGATTACAAAAAGGTCATTCATTGCAATTGTAGACTCTTCATTGTACCATCTGATCCTTGCCCCTCCTACTTGGTTTATTAGTATATAGAGCCTCTCTCTTTTTCCAACCTACCATTCAACCTTTACCCTGTGACTACAATCCTGCCACCAGGGACAACTTTGTTCTCTTTTTGTCTGGCTAATGTGGTACCTCTTCTAGTGTTTGGCAAAAACGCAACCTTCTTACAAGGAATCATTCTTGATCATCATGCCAGTTCTCACTGCCCCTTACCCTGACAGAATAAAAGTCCTACTCCAGGCTAACATTGTCCTTTGCTACCTCATAATCATTCCTGATACTTCAGACAAAGGGACCTTTTTAAACCAGCCTTTTCTGACCCTTCTAAATTGGTTCAGGGACTCCACATGGGTGTTCCACAGTTTTCTCTACTCCTTAATCACATCACTTGTTTATTTCATATCTATTCCCCCTCATATGCTATGACTCTGTGATGATTTCTTTACATCTACCACACCCAGCATAGCGCTTGGCACAAAATAAATGAGTGTTAAATGGATAAATGGGCACTGAATAAATGATTTTAAAAAATCTTCTGTTCATACACCTTTGATGGGGCCACATTAATTCTCACCACTCGCCAATGAGAAATCACAGTAATCTTTAGTTGCATAGGATTTTATGTCTTATGTTTTCAAATACCCTATCTTATTTAGTTTTCAGTCAACCACTTGAGACCAGTAATAACTACTTTACAAATAAAGAATTTCAAGTTCAGAGTATCTAAGTGATTTGCTAAGAAGCAATATGCAGTGATTCAGATTTTGGGACTCCAAGTCTTGGGCTTTTTCCCAGGATATAGATGGATTCTGTTCCAACTGAGTCACCATTCTTCTCACCTGTGCTGATCCCAAAACCTGAGTTAAAGTCACTTCTTGCTGTCCCTTCTTTCCTTTTGTTTTTAAGGTTGCAGCTGATCATCTTTCTCTTTTTCAAAGCCCATCACCCCAAATCACTGGGTCATCTCTACCTTAAATTACTTCACTCAGTTTTCCACCCCATTTTTAGCCTTAAAATTTCACTTAATCTTCTCATTATTCCGTTCAGTTTCCCTAATTAGGCCATGGGTATTTGGGAATAGAAAATAATATAACAAACATTTGTCTCTCTAGTATATACAATGTGCCTGGTATAGTTAGCATAATATAGACACTAAATGTTTGTGAACTAAAAATCTTTCTAATCTTTTGTTAAGAATGATCTGCATGTCTTAGAGTGAAATAAAAATGAAAAGAGAGGCCAAAGCTGATCCTTATTCTATCACTAAAGGATAGGGTTCTATCGAATGACAATGATGTCTACCGAATCTCTTGGATGTCTATATCCTGGTGAATGCCACATGGATAAACAACTGCAGCAGGAACATGTAAGCAAATGCAAATCTGGCATAGCTTTAGAAAATATGCCAACTCATTGGTTTTATGAGAGGTTCTGGGTATAGAACCACGATGTATCAACACGCTAACACTAAACTGTACTTTTCTCATTAGTGAAACAGGTTTGTTCATATTTGTCCTGCAGGCCTCGCTGTTGTTATTAAGTGCCATCGAGTCACAGGCCTCATAAGACTGCTATAAGTCAAAAGAAACATGTTTTAGGGCTCTCTGAACCCATGGAAATAATGCCAACTGATATTATCTTATTTTTGTCTCCATCTGGTAGAGAATCTTTCTAGGGAGTGGTTCTCCAAGCCCAGTTCTAGAACTAGAGGCATCAATATCACCTGAGAATGTGTTAGAAATGCAAATTCTCAGCATGCTAGACCTATTGAATCTGGAACTGTGCAGTAGGTTATAGAAATAAGCCTTTCATGTGATTCTGATACAATTAATTTTGAGAATCATTGCTCTAGAGCAGTGTTTTTCAACCTGGCAATTTTGCTCTCTAGGGGACATCTGGAAATGTCTGGAGACATTTTTGGTTGTCACAAGTGGGGGGAGTGGTGCTACTGGTCTGTAGTGGATAGAGGCTAGGGGTGCTAATCCTCCTACAATGCACAGGACTGACTTCTAAAACAAAAGATCTGGCCCGAATATTGACAGTGTTGAGGTTGAGAGAAACTGCCCTAGGTTTCTTCTCCTAGTGAGTTCCAGTGATGTGAATGACCCAATAAAGTAGAGGTAAAATCATCAATGGTTTTACTTAAATAGGCTCTATCACCGGCATCTTACTACTTTAAGATAAGAATGTGAACACGTTACTTCTTCTTAAGTGTAGGCAGTTTCCCATAGTCTACATAGCTGTTGCTCGGTTAATGAAGCAAATATGTTTCATTAACCAAAAAAGATTTTGCTACTTTTTTTTTTCTGAATTTGCACTATGAAACCAAAAGATAGGGTATTTTTCCAAATATAAATATTTTTTTCCTCCTCAAATTTTACATATCCTCCTTCTCCTCCCATCACTCTCCACTTGAGAATTGTTGTTGTTGTTAGGTGCCGTCAAATCGGTATCCGACTCATAGCGACCCTTATAGGGTTTTCAATGGCAGACTGTTTCGGGATTGCCTTGAGAGTGGATTGCCAGGTCCTTCTCCCATTTTTGCGGTGCTGGGAATTGAACTCGGGACCTCAGAGACTGCAGCCCAACACTCTACCAACTGAGCTAAATCCCAGCCCTCCACTTGAGAATAATTGTTCTAAAAGTTAAACTCTTAGCCTAACATTCAAGGTCCTTCATGATCTTACCCTTACAACAGGGGTGCCCAATACCTGGGCTGTGGACCTGTACCAGACTGTGGTATGTTATACATGGGTGCACAGCAGGATGTGAACAGTAGGAGAGCTAGTGAAGTCTGATCTGCATTTATAGCTGTTCCCTATCACTTGAATCACCCTGAAACCATCCTTTCCCCTATCTTTTCTGTGTGTGGAAAAATTATCTTCCACAAAGCCAGTTCCTATTCCCCAAAAGTTTGGGGACCACTGCCCTGCAGAACTGTCCTGCTCCTTGCATCTTATGCTCAGGTTTGTTAACTGCCCAGGTGATAGTTCTCCAAATTTAACTTGTCCATGCCTCTGGGACTTGCAATACTCTTTCTGTATATAATTTCCTTTAAATTTATTGACCTATTCTTTTAAAGACCAATTAAAATGTGACTTCTTTCTACCCTTCCACATCTAACATTCTGGTTACTCATTGCTCTGCCTACTCTTAGCCAGAAAACCTGTAGTTCTTACCATTAGGCATTATAATTATTTGGTAACATGGCTATCTCATGAACTGGGAATGGCACAGCCAGGACTGGAGGTCAAATCTATCTAACTCTGAAATCAAGTCCTTCCACTCTACCACACTTCTTACTGGGTGACCTCAAGTCTGCTCTTGCTGACCTATAATTCTAATTCAATGCTAATTATGCTAATAAACGAACAGGGAAGGGCAAATAGGACAGATACTAGTCTAAAGAAGGCGGTTGTGAAGATAAAGAAAGTGGGCAGGATGAGGCTTTGTAAATAGTAAAGAGGATGTGAGACTGTGTAGATGTGAGGGTGGTTATTACTAAGTTTTGGTGAACAAACTAAATTTCCTGTATTTTTAGGTGGATCGATGATGGAGCCCTTTAAAAGATCAGAAGGCCCTAAACAGAGAGATTTATCTAGGAGGAATCCTATGAGGATCCAAGATCCACCCCAACTCTGACATGCATGTGAGTTTTCTACTAAAACTGCCAGAGCAGAGATAGCTGGTGGAAATGCAGTACTGCACACTGCCACTGCCCATTCACCTTGTGCTCCACACAATGGTTTCCTGTGTCTTTTTTTCTAACAGAAAGCCTCACCTAAGAGAAGTCAAAATGGAGGTGCGCGATGATAAAGGCGACGTGGTCAGTTTGGAATCATTTGTTAAGACTGCCTCTCCCTGCTGCAAGGATTCATGAAATCGGCGGATGTTCTGCACATGTTCTTCATGGCGTGATGCTTGGGTTCTTATAGTACTACTTCTGTCAAAAGAAGATGGGAACAAAATAAATTCTGAAATAATGAGAAAATTCCTTAGTGTGACAAGAAACCAAATTGCTTTCCTGAAATGGCACTGCAAACCTATCCCCACGACCAGTTTTGGCTTCAACTCCTGCTAAGATTACAAAAGTCTTCTGGGTTACCTTGCCTTCAGTCTTACCCACTCTACTTTCTTCTGTTCTCCATATTAGAGCCTGAGTGATTTTTCTTTTCTTTTTTTTTTTTACTTTTTTGGCCTAGGCTATGTAGCCCATGCTTGCCTCAAACTCATGATCCTCCTGCCTTAGCCTCCCCAGTGGTGGAATTACAGGCATGTGCCACCATGCCTAGCTTCAGCCTGAGTGATTTTTCTAAAACACAGATACACACACACACACACACACGCAAATAACAACAATATATATGAAGCCTTTATTATAGTGCCAACCCCTGATATAAGTATTCAATGAATACTAATCTATTTCATCACCATCATTCCTTTCTAGCTTTGGGGTTTTCTTTTTATCTAAGGAACAAATCTCCAGTTCCTGAGCATGGTATTCAGGAATGTGACCCTAGCTATCTACTTTTTAAAATAATAGCTTTCTTGAGGATATAAGTCACATTTCACACAACACATTTAAAGCATGCAATTCAATGAGTATACTCAGAGTATATTCAGAGTTATATAACCATCATCACAGTCAATTTTAGAACCTTTTTACACCCCCAAAACAAACCCTATGCCCAACAGCAATCACTCATATTTCCTCCTGAAACCTCCCAGCCCTAGTCAATTACTAACTTACTTTCTATTTCTATAACTTGTCTATTCTGGGTATTTCATACAAATGAAATTACACGATGTATGTTCTGGATATTTTTGTGTGTGACTGACTTGTTCCATTTAGCATGTTTTAAAGCTGCCTTTATGTTATGGCATGGATCAGTAAGTACTCCATTTCTTTCTTTTTTTTTTTTTTTGCAGTACTGGGGGTTGAACCCAGGGCCTCGCAGCTGCATGCTCTGCAAGTGCTGGACCACTGAGCTGTGCCCCCAGCCCATTTTTTTTACTTTTTGAGACAGGGTCTCACTAAGTTACGCAGACTGCCTCTGGTCTCGAACTTGTGATCCTCCTGCTTCTGCCTCCCAAGCTGCTGGGATTACAGGCGTGCACCACCGCACCTGGCAGTACTCCATTTCTTTTTATAGATGAATACTATTCCATTGTACAGATGTAACACATTATGTTTACCTACGTGTTAGCTGATGGACGTATGGATTGTTTCTACTTTTTGGTTGTTAGAAATAATGCTGCTACAAACAAACATATAAATTTTTGTGTGGACATTTCTTCTTGGTCTATTCCTAGGAGTGTAATTATTAGATCATATGGTAATTCTGCCTGCAGCTGTAGCCCTGTGGCATCTGATCCCATCAGATCTCGGAAGCTAAGCAGGGTCGGGCCTGGTTAGTACCTGGATGGGAGACCGCCTCGGAACACCAGAAGCTGTAGGCTTGGGAGAAGGACCTGGCAACCCCCTCCCAAAAATCAATCTGCCACTGAAAACCCTATGAGCAGCAGAGAAGCACTGACAATAGTGTTTCCCCTGTTGTACAGAGGGTCGCTATGAGTCGGATACCGACTCGACGGCACCTAACAACAACAACAACATGGTAATTCTACATTTAAACTTTTAAAGAATTGCTAGACTGTTTCTCAAAGCTGTTGCAGCATTTTACAATCTCACCAGCAATGTATGAGGGTTGCAATTTCTCCACATTCTTTCTAACACTTGCAATGTTTATCTTTCTGATTATGGTCATCTTAGGATGTGAAGTAATATCTCATTGGGTTTTGAGTTACATCTTTTCATGTGCTTATTATTGGTCACTTATATATTTTCTTCGAAGAAATGCCTATTCAGATACTTTGCCCACTTTAAAATTGGGTTATTTGACTTTTTTTTTTTTTTTTTTTGAAGCAATGGGGATGAAATCCAGTGCCTCATACATGCTAGGCAAGTGTTTCTACCACTGAGCCACATCCCTAGCCAGGTTACTTGTTTTATATTATTGAGTTGTAAGAGTTCTTTATATATTTTAGACACAAACTCCTGATGAGATCTATGATTTTCAAGTATCTTCTCCCATTCTGTGCAGTGCCTTTTTCTTTTCTTTTTTTTTTTTTTGCGGTACTGGGGGTTGAACCCAGGGCCTTACACTTTTGCAAGTGCTAGACCACTGAGCTGACCCCGCCAGCCCATTTTTTTTTTTTTTTTTTTTAGTTTTTGGTACAGGGTCTCACTGCCTCTAGTCTCAAATTACGCAGACTGCCTCTAGTCTTGAACTTGAGATCCTCCTGCCTTCCCCTCCTGAGCCGCTGGGTTTACAGGTGTGTGCAGCTGTGCCTGGCTTACTTTCTTGATAATATCATTTGAAGCATGAAAGTTTTTAATTTTAATGAAGTTACTGTTTTTCTTTTGTTGCTTGTGCTTTTACTGTCATAACTAATTACTAATCCAAACTCACAAAGATTTACTCCTTTTTTTTTCTTTGAAGAGTTTTATAGTTTAAATTCTTACGTTTTTTAGATATATGACACATGTGGAGTCAATTTTTATATATGGTGTAAGGAAGAAGGCCCAACTTGAATCTTTTGCACATGTATATCAAGTTGTCCCAGAATCATTTGTTGAATAGATTCTTCTTACCTTATTAAACTGTCTGGGCACTTTTGTTGAAAAGCAGTTGACTATATTTATAAATACACATGAGTTCATCTTTGGATTATCAGTTCTATTCCATTGATTTATGTTACTTATCCTGTACCTTGTCTGGTTTACTGTAGCTTTGTGATAAGTTTTGAAATTGGGAACTTTGTTCTTTTTCAAGGTTGTTTTGCCTATTCTTCCTTTCTTGAATTTCCATATGAATTTTAGGATCAGTCTGTCCATTTCTAAAAAGAAGTCAACAGGGATTTTGGTAGGGATCTGTTGCCAATAGTGGGAGACACAGCTTGAGACTGCCAGATCTGTAGCCTGAGGAGTTCTTTTCAGAGATTTCTACTCAAGTAAAGCCAGGATTTTGACTTACGCTGTAGAAAAGAATTTCAGGACAAGCCAATATGAAGCAAAGTTGGGATTTATTAAGGTAAGGGCGAGGTGTGGTGGCACGTTCCTGTAATTCCAGCATGCAGGAGGTGGAGGTAGGAGGATTGTGGGTTTGAGGTTGGCTTGAGCTAGATAGTGAGTTCAAGGCCATCCTGGGCTACACAGCAATACTCTATCTCAAAAAAACTCAAGCTCCCAAACCAAAAAACAACAAAAAAGAAAGATAAATTAGTATATAGTCAAAGTGGATGCAGGCTTCTCAATAGAGAGAGAGAGTTGTGTGTGTCTTAAAAATAGCTACATATAATTTTGTGGCTTTTGAAGCTACGTTGCTCAGGGAGTGAAATTTATAACCAGGTTAAAAGATTATGGAAAATTTAAAAACTAAGCAGAAAAACTATGAGGCAGTTTAATTATTTTTCTTATCTTAAAGAATTTCCTTTTGTAAATGAAACTACAAGGCGATTTATGAGGTGTATTGTTCAGGTTGAAGGATGAGAGAAGAGTGCTGGTAAGCTTAAACTCAAAGGTCACATTAAGTTTTGCCCTTATGCCTGGTTCATTAGCTGTTTTAACACTCTCATCTGAGATATCTCTTCCTTCCTTCCTTCTTCCCCTCCTCCCCTCCCCTTTCCTTTCCTTTTTTGCAGTACTAGAAGATTAAACCCAGGGCCTCACACATGCTAGGCAAGTGCTCTATCACTGAGCTGAACTCCCACTCCCTCTTTTATTTTTTGCTTTGAGATAGGGTCTTGCTAAGTTATACACGCTACCTCTGGCCTCAAATTTGCAATCTTCCTGTCTCAGTCTCCCAAGTCACTGAGATTATAGGTGTGTGCATTGGTGTCTGCCAAACTACGTTCTTTTTTTTTTTTTTTTCATAGCACTGGGAATATGAACCCAAAGCCTTGCACAGGCTAGGCAAATGTTCTACATGAGCCACATCCCCAAATCTTCTCACTTTAAATTTCCAATTTAAATATTGTAAAAACTGATAAGATAAAGATTGATAGGTAATTCACATAAACAAATCTCTTTGAGGTCATCAATATTTTTTAATAGTGTTTAGAGTTCTGAAGTGAAAATGTTTGTGAACCACTGATTTACTAAAGAATAAGTGACATACGATAAACTTCGGACTTCAGGTATACAATGTGATGAACTTTGATACATGTACATACATTCAAGGAAACTATTACCACAAGATAATAAACTTAACCATTACTTCCAAAAATTTCTCCTTATCTTTTGTATTTCTTTCCTCCTTCCCTCCCTATTCATCCTGCCTTGTCCCTGAGTTACCACTGATCTGCTTTCTGTCACTACAGATTAGGATGTATTTTCTAGGATTTTGGATACACGGAGTTGTATATAATGTACTCTTACTCTCGCTTCTACTTCTCAGTATAATTATTTTGAGATTCATTCGATTATATATCAATAATTCATTTCTTTTTATTTTTGAATATAAGTCCATTGTATAGATATAATACAATTTGGTTATCTGTTCACCTGTTTGTTGATGGACGCCTGAGTTTAGTTTTTGGTTATTACAACTAAAGCACAAAGGTAGAAAAAGGTTTGGAAATTATTGTTTCAGGTATTTTACATGCATTATTAATAATTCAACTTCTCTCAAGAGTGGTATGGAAGTCCACTGGCTGATGTATATAAAGTGCAGAAAATTATTAGTTATTTTATTCTCATTTATACTTCATAACAACCCTTGAGGTAATACATTATTTTTATTTAACAAAAAGGCAAGACTCAAAGGATGGAAGTAGCTAGCCTAAGGTCTCATGGACCTTGTAAGTGGTAAAGCCAGGATAGAACTTCAAATTTGTCTAACCTCAAGCACTCTTCACTACTTTGTCCCGGGAGCAAGGCAGGGTCAGAAACAGCTGGATTTCTGTTAGAAGAGGAGGTTAAAGGGAATTATAGCCTATCCTTGGATGGGTGGTAGAATTAGAATATGACATTCTGATATGGCCCTTCTGAAGTAGTAACAGGGACATTTTTATGTGACCAAAAACAAAGCACTAAACCTAGCTTTTAAAATTTCTAAATAGTGGGTACTAGAGACAGCCTCATCCCAGCCATATGTCTCACTGATTGGCCATGGTCAAAGCAACATTTATAGATAACACAGGAATGATCTGAATCTTGGACCTCAGAATTGAAGAGGCACATAGCTCCTTCTGTAGAGGGTAGAAGATCTCTTCATATGGTGACCAAGTAGAAAACTACAGAGCACTGACACAATGCTTAGAGTGGGTAAGCTGTATGAGAATGTCTGTATTGGGATAAAGAATCTACTCAGTCATTTCTGTTATAGGAGTGGCTGCTGAGGGAGAAGACTTCTTGTCTCCTCCCTGTGGAGAGGAGAAAGACATGGGAAAAACTTGCGGTGGAGGGCACTAAGGCCCAGAAAGGAGTGGAGTGGAAAAAAGCAAACTTAATTTTAGATCTTGTCCTCCAGCAGGATGAAACATGCTGTAGCCCTGACATCCATAAGCATGTCCACAGCTGGCTTAGTGAGAAGGGTAAGCCAATTATGTTTTGCAAAACTACCTGAGACATAGTTTTAGGAGAGGAAAGTGAGTTCAAGGCCAGCCTGAGCTACACAGCAATACTCTATCTCAAAAACCCTCAAACCCTCAAACCAAAAAACAACAAAAAAGAATGATAAGTTGGTACATAGTCAAGGGTGGGTGCAGGCTTCTCAAGAGAAAAAGAGCTGTGTATGTCTTAGAAATAGCTGGATATATAATCATGATATATTTTTTCACAAAAGGTTAAAGCCTTCTGAGGATAAGAGTAGAGTATCCCTTGCACTGAAATGATCCTTTTCATAGAAGTAAAAATTCTAGTTCCTATCTTATAAAATTTTGTCTTCATAGATCTTGGGGTTCTGGGAGATGGTTGTGAAAACTCAGCAAAGTTCTTTCCCTGTCTCTAGATTCTTTCTCTAATAAAAAGAAGAGAAATGATAAGCTACTTCATATACTTTTTGGAACTGTTTCTTCCCAAAAAGAAATGACTCACCTCTCAGCAGAAGGTAAGTCAAGCTCCTTTGAAGAGTGAGCAAGCTGGTCTTGGGTGTATCTTGCAATGCGACTAGGGAATGCAGCACACATATTAGAAGCAGGGAAGGAAAAGGAGCTGTATACTGGGATCTGTAGATGCAATGAGAAAAATGGTACCATTAATCCTTTTGGAACAAAGTAGTGTATAAATAAAATTGCAAAATTTACTCAGCATAAAATTACTGAGTACTTTCTATATGTTGAACACTGTGCTAAGCAGTTTGCATATACTTTCTCCTTTTAGCTTTATGATTGTCTTATAAAATTGGTACTATTATTATCATTTTATAGACTCTGCTACCAGATTGCTTTTTAGTTGCTTTGTCTATGTTTTTGCTCTTGTTCCCCCACCTAGTTTGTTAATTCTTGGCTAAGACATGATCTTACATTTAATTTACATATGAACATAATCTGGCTGTGGTATTTTTTATCTCATCACTACCAAGGTTGATCTGAAGAAAAGAGCTTCTTATGCATAGGGACCCATGAATTCTTGGTCATTTCCTATGCATTCATTCAGTATTTATTGATTCCCATGCTACACCAGGCCCTGGGTCAGGCATGCATGAAAGAGAGATGAAAAAGTCTTTGTCTCAACAGCTTTCCTATCTGAGATGGTCTGAAAAATTCTCCTTTTACAGTTGATCTCCTGAAAGAGTTTCTTTCTTCCCATTTTTGTTTTTTAAATGAAATACAAATGATTTTAATGCAACAGAATTAAAAAAAATCAACAATGGTTTGAGATTCTACATTGCAATTTTGTTTTATTTAAAAATTGAAATGTAATTCATGTATTATAAAATTCACCCTTTTTAATGTTTGATTCACTGGTTTTCAGTATATTAACAGTTGGGCAACCATTGTTGTTGTTGTTAGGTGCTGTCGAGTCAAGTCCTACTCATAGCGACCCTCATAGGGTTTTCAATGGCTGACTATTTTGGGCTTGTCTTGGGAGTGGATTGCCAGACCCTTCTCCCATTTTTGCGGTGCTGGGATTTGAACTCGGGTCCTCAGAGACTGCAGCGCAGTGCTCTACCAACTGAGCTAAATCCAAACCCGGGCAACCATTACTACTATTTAATTCCAGAACATTTCATCATCCCAAAAAGGTCATGAGGTTGTTATAAGACACAAATATATCATGTGTTCTGTAGTGTGGAGAATATCAAACAGTATAAAGAATTTTCTTATAGATTCTGCTCAGTAGAACATTTACTAGTTAGGTGTTAATCAAGTTACTTACCTGTGATCCTGGGGTCTCTACTCCACGTCTTGTTTGCCTTTCTTCTTTGAAGTGCATCAAACTCTCCAAAGGGGAGACAGCAACTTTTATCTGCCCCTGGCACTCTCCACTGAAGTCTGTGATGTTGTACCAGCCACAGATAAACTGGAAGCCAGAGAGCAGTGGGGAGAGGTCCACTGAGGCAAAGCCAATCACCCTCTCCTCATCTGTGAGGGAAAGAGAAGAGCTGGGCAGCACAGCTGGACATGTCCTGTCATTGAGATTAGACACTGCACATAGAGAATCTGATTGAGGGAACTGGGGGCCATCATAGAAGACTGATAATGAGGCTGAGAGAGCTGGTAACCAGAGCCCATTATGAATTCCCTTTCTGTGTGGCAGGGAAAAGCTGGCAGGGTTAAGTTTTGCTCTCTTTATATAGGCAACTACTTAGACACTTATGCTTTTCCCTTGGTTACCATGCCTCAGTGACTTCCCTCAAAGTGGTGGGCCTTGAAATTATGGAATTATGAAGGATTTCTATTTTCCTCTTGATATTTGTATTTCCCAAATTTTCTAAGATATACACATGTATTATTTTTAATTAAGAACAAACTGAAACAAATTACACAAGAAAGACAAATACTTGCCTGGAGAATCAGTACAGACTACTGTATTTTCTGCCCCCTCTGACTACAGAATGCCCTGTCCTTTCATCTCTCAGCTGAAGTATACAGATAGCTTCCAGAGTGCTGTGTATTTGCCTAATTGTACCATACTGCAATTTCCTGTGTCCCCTACTGGCTGCAAGCTCTGTGATGAGAGGGACCATGTCTACCTTATTTTACCTTTGTATTCCTGTCCTTTAGCATAGTGACTGACACAAAGTAGGGAATCAAATATCTGTTGAACACAGCTTGGTTTGCTTTGAGTACTCCCTGTAAAATGTTTGCTGAGTCTGTGTGGGAAGGATGGAGTTAAAAGGAGAGAGATAACCTATCTATACTGAAAGAGAGACAATTAGATGAATATTGCTTAGCTTGGTTTAGGTACTTTCTTCAACTCCATTTACAACAGGATCTCACAGGACCTTCTAGGAGTCCTGAATACAGAGGATGTGTTTTATTCTTTATACTCAGTAGTTCTAGCACAATATAGGCATACTGATTGGAGGGGAGAAGGATCTGGCAACTCACTCCCAAAAAACAATCCACCACTGAAAATCCTATGAACAGCAGAGAAGCACTGGCAATAGTGTTTCGCCTGTTGTATATGGGCGAATAGTGTTGTAATCGCCTGTGGGGGATTAGAAATGTTTGTCAAGCTCTTAGCACACTGCCACTCACTAAATAAATACAACAAAAACTGTCAAGACATTTACTGTTAGGTTCTTATTTACTTCTCCCTAAACCTTATGAGAGCCTGCAGCCATACCACTGTGGCGTTGGATCCCGTCAGATCTCAGAAACTAAGCAGGGTCCAACCTTGTTAGTGTTTGGATGGGAGACTGCCTGGGAACTCCAGGTGCTATAGGCTTGGGAGAAGGACCTGGCAACCCACTCCCAAAAAACCATCTGTCATTGAAAACCCTATGAATAGCAGAGAAACACTGGCAACAGTGTTTCATCTGTCATATGTAGGGTCACTATGAGTTGGATACTGACTCAATGGCACCTAAAAACAACAACAAACCTTATGAGACAGGTAATATTATTATCCTACTTTACAGATGTGCAAACTGAAGCATCGAGAAGTTAAGTCATTTACCCACGATCTCATTGCTACAGTAAGAAGCTGACCTAGCATTTGAATGCAGAATCTGGCTTGAGAGCCAATGCGCTTAACACTGCTGGATTTTGCATCTTAGTAAGTAGTGCTGAGTAAAACTGTCCTGAAGGACCATGATGTCAGCACCTCGCCTGGGGAGATTCTTAAAACAAGAAAGGATAAAGAGGTCAAACTCTGGTCTTGTGTACTTCTTGAGAATGGCAGAGTCTTGCGTAATAAGGCACAGTCAGCAGAAGGGCTGATATCATACAAAGTGGAGAAACCACTTGTGTGTGGCATGCTCAACATTATGGCTATTGATAGATACAACTGGAAAGGTTCAGAGGTACTTGGATTTCTGCAATAAGCAGATAGTCAAAATATGATTTCTAACTATTTAAATTCCACAGGAGAACAAGGTTACTTCTGTAGGATTCCCCTCTACTCCATATCTGTGTTTTCAGCACCATCATTATCATAGCTTTATTTGGTCAACAAAACAAAACAAAACACAAGTATTAGGAAATTGTCAATAGGATGTTTGCTTATTTTTATGAACAGACAGATATTCACAGCACAGAGTTCATACCTCCTTTATGCCAAACTTTGAAGACCAGGGTTTGCTGTGGGTCCAGAAGAAGCTCTTTTGAGAGCCTATTAAGAAAAGAATCACTATGAGTTAACTGTGTAGCAATCTTCTGTAGTATGAAACTTGGATTTGAAGATATCTTGTAGTTTGCAAAATACTTTCTCAACACTATTTCATTTTCATAGCCATCTTCTAGGATGTATTTTTATCTTCATAATCAAAATGAGGGGGTGGAAGCTTAAAGAGGTGAAGTAACTTGTCAAGACTTGAAAACAGGCCATGCTGCTGCAGTGCTTCCCCTCATTCCCAATAGTATCTATCATATTCAAATTCTGTTTTTCTAATACAGGGGAGGGAGCCTCTTAATATGTAGCGAACAGTTTTCTCAGGATGGGTAAGGATTATTTTCATGCCTTGAGGAATGGTGAAAAGGGAGTTGAGAAAAAGAACATTTATTGAGTGCTATCTTGGGTAAGGCATGGTGGCAAGTGTTTTATATATGTTTGATATGCACAAAAGCCTGTGACATGGGCATTATTATCCCCATTTTACAGATGATGAAACTAGGTTCAGAGAGGTAAAGTGATTTGCTTAAGGTCACATATGGGTCAGTGAGTGGCAGGACTGGGATTTGAGCCCTGGCTTGCTTGAGACCAATGACCAACTTTCATAGCAGATAAACTGAAGTGGAATTCACTGAGTATCTCTAATATATTTTATAAGGAGTAAATTACAGTTTTACATTACAAACTAAACTGTAACATTCTAAACCACTGCTCCAGGTGAGATCGCTGGCAATCCAGAGAAAACCAAAAGACTTTATTTCATTCCCTAAACAGCACTGGCAAACTGAAGAGAGCCTACTTCAAGATTAACAAGAGGTACCATGTTCAAGAGCAACACAGTGTCAGAATTCCATTTTTTTTATTGCAGTAGTTGAACTCAGAGCTTTGCACATACTTTGCAAGTGCGCTACCATTTACATGCGCCCAAGCCCTTATTTATTTATTTATTTTTATTTTGAGGCAGGGTCTCATGAAGTCAAGCAGGCTACCTCTGGCCCTGAACTTGCGATCCTCCTGCCTCCACCTCCCAAGTCACTGGGATTATAGGCATGTTCCACTGTGCCTGACCACGATTCTAATTGTAGCTGGGAGTCAAGAGACTCTCCTTTGGCTCTCAGCACTATTAGCACTTGAGTGACTCTGGGTATGCACTTAGCTTCTTTGTGCCCTACTCCTCCCATCTGTTAAATGGAGTAATATCATCTACTTACAAAGTGCTAGGAGGATCAAATGACATAATTTTGTGATAAAGGAATTATAAACAATACCATTATACACTTATTTTTCTTCTAATCCTGCCTCTGTTTACCAAAACACTATGCAACTTCCCTGGGCCACAGTCAACTGTAAAGTTTTAACTATAAAGCTCAGAGATGAAATCAGGAGAATGCTAATGTGCTTTCATCAAGTTCATTAAGTTTCATAATTATGTTAGGTTGTCAAGTTGTGAATGAACAAATTACCTCCACTTAGAAGCTTAATCCTTTGGTTTCCTGCCTTTTGGGGCACATTTAATATTTTAGATAGAGTACCTTTGCCAACATGTTCAGAATATTACTAAGTTTTCACTGTAGCTTCAGCTCTTACCCAGGCCAGCCTCTTAAATAACAAAACACTGAACATGACAGCAATCACAGAATCAATTAAGTATATGAACACTGTGAGAAAATAGCAGATTAGATATGTTATGCTATGGCTAGTGGTGATGGACAACAATTAAACTTTATAAAGGGTTATGCAGCTGGGTACTGTGGTACACACTTCTAAGCTACTTGGGAGGCTGAGGTGGTAGCCAGAAGTAGTCTCTGCTACTTAGTGAGAATCTGTCTCAAAATAAAATACATAAAAAAGATGGGAGCATAGTCCAGTGGCAGAGCACATGCCTAGCATGTGCAAGGCCCTGGGTTCAACTCCCAAAATACTGCAAAAAAAAAAAAAAAAGGAAAAAAAAAAGAAAAAAAAAAAGAAAGAAAAAGAAAATAAAAAAAGGTGATGCAGTGTAATGATAAGTGTTAGAACTTACACTGTGATAATCAGTGTTAGAACTTGTACTTTTTTGGAGGGGTTGATTTTTGAAACAAGGTCTTGCTATATAGCCCAGGCCGACCTTAAACTCAAGATCCTCCTGCCTCAGCTTCTGGAATCCTGAGGTTACAGGCATATGCCACCATGCCCAGCTAGAACCCACAGTTTTTATGATGACTGGTAACAGAAGAAAAGCCCTGCACCTTGGTTGTGTGCCTCCTATGCTAGCCTGCTGCCTCTGAGTGACACTGAAACATGATTCACAAGGACTCTATCTCCTATTTTGTGAGGCTTCCAAAAGAGATCTAACACTGGTGGTACATACTATGTACCATGAAGTAATTTTTATAAATGTCATCTAATTTAGGCTTATAAATGAATGTATAAAATTGTCCCCACTTTATAGATGAGGAATCTGAGGCTCAGTGATATTATGTAACTTGTTCACACAGCTAGTAAATGACAGAAATGCAGGTGGAGGCCAAAGTCTCTCTGGTTCCAAATACCAGGCTCTTTCCATTGTACTAAAAATCTTTGCTAAGGATGAATAATCTACACCCTTTCCTGAGATTAGGTCTGTCTGGAATATTCTTCCTACTCTTCTTCTGGACAATGTGTATACAGTCTTCCATATTTAGCTGAGGTGTTTTATTTTATGAAGCTTATCCCAAGCTTCCAGATTGGACTAAATAATTTTTTTCTCTGGGCTCCACCAGCATTCTTTTTACTTCTTTTACATCAACTGTCATACTTGAATATAATTTATATTTATATTTATATTTATATTACTTTGCAGACAGACCATGAATTCCTCAATAGTAGAGAGTGTCTTAATCATCCTTAATTCCCAGTGCCTACAATAGAGCAGGCATGTAAGTCTGTCTCTTACCAAATAATTTTTGAACTGTATCATCCAGTGTTAAAAACACTGCAACAAAACCTTTAAATCACTGCTAGCTGTGAATCGATAAGCAGTAGGATTAAATAATTGCCTGTATAAGAAAAGCTTTTTCCAGTTCTTCTCAGATATTGTGTCTGTTATATTCCTTGTTCTGACTTTGTCTCTTAGAACAAAAAGCCAGTTCTGGAAGGGTGATGGACATCAAAAAATACAAACCTTGACTGCTGTTGAAAATTCCAGATGGGGGAATCTGTTTTTTCAACCACATGGGTGTATACAGGAGATGGCTCATCAGCTGTAGCAAAGGATACACAACAACTAGGTATGGATACTTTCCGCTCTGTCAAGGGGCTTCCTGAAATAGAATATAGTGGAGTAACTGTACTTTGTTATTGTTGTTAGGTGCCGTCGAGTCAGTATCTGACTCATAGCAATGCTACGTACAACAGGTGAAACACTATTGTCAGTGCTTCTCTGCTGTTCATAGGGTTTTCAATGGAGGATTGATTTTTGGGAGTGGGCTGCCGGGTCCATCTCCCAAGCTTACAGCACCTGGTATTACCAGGTGGTCTCCCATCCAACTACTAACCAGGCCCGACCCTGCCTAGCTTCCAAGATCTGACAGGATTGGATGCCTCAGGGCTACGGCTGCAGGCCATACTGTACTTTGTTGTTGTTAGATGCCATCAAGTGGGTATCCAACTCATAGCGACCCTCATAGGGTTTTCAATGGCTGACTGTTTCGGGATTGCCTTGGGAGTGGATTGCCAGGTCCTTCTCCCATTTTTGCAGTACTGGGAATTGAACTTGGGACCTCAGAGACTGCAGCACAGCGCTCTACCAACTGAGCTAAATCCCAGCCATACTGTACTTTAGGAAACTAAAAAGGAGACTAGAATAAGCCTCCCATTATTCAAGTGTAAGCAGGATCATTCCTAGCCCTCTCCTTTTGGGTCTTTGCTTGAACTACTACTTCACCTGAAATGTTTCCAGTAACGGACTGACTTTCTTTTCTTTTCTTTCTTCCTCCTTCCCTTCCCTTCCCATTCCTTTCCTTTCTTTTTTTTAGACGGAGTCTTACTATGCATCCCAGGCTGGTCTGGAACTCATGATCCTCCTGCCTCGGTGCTGGGATTACAAATGCGTACCACCAAGCTGGGCTCTCCTATTGGAGTACCTTTCTGTTACTGCGTTCAGCCATTGATTTAGTATACTACTTCATTTTAGCTCCCTGGGCCTCAGTCTTCTCATCTGAAATCAGTGCTCTCACATCACTTCTGACAATAAAATTCTATTTCAAGATGTATGTCAATATTGCTCAGATCTCTTCCTCATACAACTGGCTCCCCAGATCCCACTCTCTGAATTTCATATTTGTTAAAGGCCTTGAAACAAAAACTACTACTTTGACTATAGAGGAAAATTGTTCAGGAGCTTTTAGCCAAACAGGTAGGTAAAACTAGCTTGCGAGAGCAGGTCTATCAGGTTTCCCTGGCTGTCCCCTTGTGGGTGGAAATTTATCTGGGCCTGTTTACATTTCTGGAAAAGGTCAACTTCTAAAACACTTCTGGAGGTGGACCAGAAGAAAGTGCTAACCTCCTACAGGGTTGAAAAACCCATTGAAAGCAGTTAAGAAGACCTGAGGTGAACCAGCTTTACCATTTAAAGAGTTTCACTGTAATTCCTATACATAAGTATGGAAAGTAGTTTTACTGCAAAGTTGCCTTAATGAGATTAAAATAACAACATCTCATACTTGGATAACATTTTAATTAATTAATTTTTTGTGGTATTTGGAAGTTGAACTTAGGGGTTTGCGTATACTTTACAAGTGCTCTACTACTTAGGGCTGCATCACCAGACCATTTTAAATTTTTTAGTGAGTTTTTATTGAGTTATGCACCCTGCATAACTCAGGGAGATCTGATTCCTCCTCTAGAGTTTTTCCATTGTAATAGTTCTAACTATTATTTAGGGGAAGAGGTTCCCCTGTGGTGAAAGGATGGAAACCTTTCCCACAAACAATGCCAAATTTTGTATAAAAATTTAGTGCAGTTTTGTAAAGCTGGCATTAAGTGACATCTCCTCTATGTCACACATGCACAAGATGAGTCAGATTTGACTCCTGGATCTGGGGGAGACACACAAATAGATAATTACAATCCACTAAGATAAGGACCGGGGCTGGGATTTAGCTCAGTGGGTAGAGCTCTGCGCTGCAGTCTCTGAGGCCCCGAGTTCAATTCCCAGCACCGCAAAAATGGGAGAAGGGCCTGGCAATCCACTCCCAAGGCAATCCCGAAGCACTCAGCCATTGAAAACCCTATGAGGGTCGCTATGAGTTGGATACCGACTCGAGGGCACCTAACAACAACAACAACAAGATAAGGACCATGCCAAGTGCACAGGGGAGTGTTTGAGAACTTAGAGAGGCCTGGGTGTGTTAAAGAGCACCTTTAGAAGTTGATGATACTGAAGCTGATTTGGGTATATATTGGTTATAATCTACACTACCTCAAAATCACTTTATTTTTCTATTCGTCAGCTGCCTCATTTGTAAAATAGGACTAGAGATATGTCTTGCCTAATATAAATGCTCAAATCTTAAAGAGTATTGAAGCTGACCCATTTTACCCTGCTTCTTCCTTCCCTCTGCTCCTCCTTTCCTTCTCTTTCTCTCTTTCTTCCTTTCCTCTCTTTACTCCTCGGCCCAAGTGCTACATGCATGTACCACTGCATCCAGCTTTAAGCTGGTTCATTTTTTTTTTTCCTTTTCTGAGACAGGGTCTTGCTATGTAGCCCATGCTACCCCTGAACTCTCAATCCTCTTGCCTCTGTCTCCCAAGTGCTGGGATTATAGGTGTGTAACACCACATCAAGCCTTGAGTGGCAGTAGTAAAAGATTCTACAGGGAAAATATTAAATGATGCAGGAAACATCAAAAGAAGATGGAAGGAATACACAGAGTCATTATTCAAAAAAGAATTGGTAGACGACCAACCATTCCAAGAGATTGCATATGAAGAGGAACCACTGGTATTGAAGGATGAAGTGGAAACTGCCTTGAAAGAACTGGTGAAACACAGGCTCCAGGAATTGATGGGATACCAATAGAGATGTTTCAACAAACAGATGCAGCACTGGAGGTGTTAACATGTTTATGCCAACAGATTTGGAAAACAGCTACTTGGCCAACTGACTGGAAGAGATCCATATTTGTGCCTATTCCCAAAAAAGGGGATCCAACTGAATGTGCAAACTATCAAACAATATCATTAATGTTGCACATAAGCAAAATTTTACTAAAGATCATTCAAAAGCGACTGCAGCAGTATATAGACAGGGAATTACCAGAAAATCAAGCGGGATTCAGAAGAGGGTGGGGAACCAGGGACATCATTGCTGATGTCAGGAGGATATTAGCCAAAAGTAAGAATATCAGAAAGATGTCTATCTATGTTTTATTGACTATGCAAAGGCATTTGGTTGTGTGAATCATAATAAATTATGGATAACACTTCGGAAAATGGGAATACCAGAGCACCTAATTGAACTCATGAGAAGTCCGTACATGAACCAGGAGGTAGTTGTTTGAATAGAACAAGGAAACACTGCGTGGTTTAAAGTGGAGAAAGATGTGCATCAGGGCTGTACACTTTCACCCTATCTCTTCAATTTATATGCTGAGCAAATAATCTGAGAAGCCAGACTTTATGAGGAAGAATGCGGCATCAGGATTGGAGGAAGACTCATTAACAACCTGCGTTATGCAGATGACACAACTCTGCTTGCTGAAAGTGAAGAGAATTTAAAACATTTACTGATGAAGATCAAAGATCATAGCTTTCAATATGGGTTGCGACTAAACATTAACAAAACAAAAATCCTTAGAATGGGTCAGTACGCAATTTCACAATAAATGGAGAAAAGATTGAGGTTGTCCAAGATTTTGCTTTGCTTGGTTCTATAATCAACACCCGCAAAAGCAACAGTCAAGAAATCAAAAGATGCATTGCTCTAGGAAAAGCTGTGGCAAAAGATCTCTTTAGAGTATTGAAAAGCAAAGATGTCACATTGAAGACAAAGGTGCGTCTGACTCATGCCATGGTATTTTCAGTCACATCATATGGTTGTGAAAGCTGGGCATTGAACAAGGGAGACAGAAAAAGAATTGATGCTTTTGAATTGTGGTGCTGGAGATGTCTATTAAATATACCATGGACTGCCAAAAGAATCAACAAATCTGTCCTAGAAGAAATACAACCAGAGTGCTCCTTGGAAGCAAGAATAGCCAGACTGCGTCTTACATATTTCAGACATGTAGTCAGGGGAGACCAATCCCTAGAGAAAGACATCATGTTTGGGAGAGTGGCAGGTCAACACAAAAGAGGAAAACCCTCCACCAGATGGATTGACACGGTGTCTGCAAAAATAGGCTTAAGCATAAATAAGATTGTTTGTCTGGCACAGAATTGGGAAGTGTTTAGATCTGCTGTACATAGGGTTGCTATTAGTCAGACTTGACTTGATGGCAACTAACAACAACAACAACAACAACACATCAGGCTTGAAGCTGATTTCTTTTTTTTTTCTTTTTTTTTGTGGTATTGGGGAGCTGAACCCAGTGCCTTGTGTGTACTTTGCAAGTGCTCTACCCCTGAGCTGCACCCCTAGTGCTCCTTCCTTTTGAAAATATTTTATCTTGAGACAGGGTCTTGCTGCTTCTGGCCTGGTATTTGTGATCCTCCTGCTTCCATTTCCCAAGTTGCTAGGATTATAGGCATGTACCACCACACACAGCTTGAAACTGATTCTAAAAGAAAGATTCCCTATAGCTTTTCTAACAAAAGTATCCAAGAAGTTCTTTAATTTTCAGAACTAGAACTAAAGTGAAGACTATAGAAAGTCTGGAAGCTGCTTCAGGTTTAAGCTTTGCTGAGGGCAAGGCTTCTAGATCAGGGATGTTTGGGAATCCTTAGCATGAAGCTTTGCAGAAAGGAACTACTCATTTTCTTCTACAAGGAAGAGGCTTTTAAGGCTTGAAAGGGACAGGCACACAGATAACACTGTTGAAGGCAGGAGGAAAGCCAATGTGGATACTAAGGAAGCATGTAAATGACTTTTATAAAAGGGTGATATTACAGCTAACTCACAGGGCATAGCATATGTTATCTTCAGCTCCACAGTCTTAGAAGATGAGAGATAAAGAAAAGTTTAGAGATGATTTTGTATGGCCACCACATTTTATGGTGGTGTTGTTAGGTACCATTGAGTCTGGTCCAACTCATGGCAATCCTATGTACAAAAGAACAAAACACTCCTTGACTCTGTGCCAGGCATATTATCTTTTTTATTTTTAAGCCATTGTTGTAGGCCCTGTGTCAATATATCTAGCTGAGGGTTTTCCTTTTTTCATTGACCTGCCAGTCACCCAAACATGATGTCCTTCTCCAGGGATTGGTCACTCCTGATAACAGGTCTAAAATATGAAAGACATCACATTTTATCGTTGAGGAAAAGGGAAACGGATTTTCTCTAAGCCACAAAATAATTACGACTCAGCTAGGGCCAGAACTCAGCCTTTTGACTCCCATTCCAGAACTCTATTACGTCATCATTTGGAAGGCATGTTTCAGAGAGAAAACTGGCAGATTTGCACTCTCAGGGCCCAGTGCAGTGCCTGATTGACATAAATGTTTATAGGGGGAAGGACTACATGAGCGTATGACCACAAGGGTAGATATCAGGATACAAGAGGAATCTCTGAGAGTCAGGTTGTCCATCCTGATGATTATTACTTGGTAACACAGAAAGAGGCCAAATAACAAGTGATTTACAGGTTTGTAACTCATTCCAGAAATGCAAGAGGTTATGGCTCATATTTGTAAAACAAGAGGACATTATATTTTCTTAGCTGCATCATGATGATCAGGATGCGAGGATATAGAAATAAACAACATATTGCCCCTGTCCCCAAAGATTAGACAGACTAATAGGCACATTAATAGAGAAACATTAATTTTTAGTACAGAGTGATAAGGCTTTTTTTTTTTTTTTGGTACCTGGGGGTGGAACCTAGGGCTTCACATATGCTTTGCAAATGACACCACTGGACTGCATCCCCAACTCATCATTTTTATATCCTAAAACAGAGTCTTGTCAAATTATGCAGGCTGCCTCTAGCCTTGAAACTACGATCCCCCTGTCTCCACCTCCCAAGTTGCTGGGATTACAGTGTGAGCCACTGTGCCCAGTTCTATAAATCACATACATAAGAGGAAAATGGTGGGAGGGTGGTAGTGGTATAGGAAAGCTTTGGGAACAGAGAGGCAGGATTATTGCTAAAGGAGGTGGCAGAATTAGCTTCCAAGTATTGGTGTCACTTTACTCTTGAAGGAATAGTATCAAACTTCCCAAGTAAGAGGAAAAGGCATTTAAAGTAGAAGAAATAGTATAGTCAAAGGTTTGATGGTATGAATTGGGATGAGGCACTGGCACAAAACATGTTGAATGTGAGCAAACCATGGTTAGAAACAAGCTAGAAAGACTGATTAGGCCAGATGGACAGCACTTTGTGTCCTATGTCACCAAGAATGCAAGTGATATGAAACCAACAAAGTATTTTGATGAGTAGAGGGACAAAATCAGATCTGTTAGCCAAACACATATCTTGGTGGCAGAATGAAAAGGACAGTGGAAGAAAATACTGGAAGTAGCAACCACTGAGAGGCTTATGACATTCGTTCAAGTTTTAAGAATGGAGAAGAGGTGAGATAAATTTTTTATGTAATGAACCATGATGCTATACCCTGTACTGGACACAATAGATACTTAATAAAAGCATTTGTTGAGTGACTCTATTAGCCTCTGTGACTTATCTACTATTAAATTCTCCATAAGAAACTTTCCTGTGGGAGAAGTATGAAATTAGAGAAAAAGAGAAGGCCTCAGTTTTATCTACTTCCTCATGTAATATATTTAACAAATGCTTATGATGTGTCAGGTGTAGTTCTAAGTGTTAAGAATCCAGTAGTAAATAAAATAAACAAAAAATCCTTGCCTTGTAGGGTTTATATTCTTCTAGGAAAGACAGATGGATAAAATTCATTGTCAGAGACTACAGATAAAAAATAAAGCCAGGAGGGTTGGGGGTGTGGCTCGGTGGTAAAGCAGTTGCCTAGCAAACATGTGGCCCTGGGTTTGATCCCTAGCACAAAACAAACAAATAACAAAAAGACAAAAAGGAGGGGGAGAAAATGTTGGGAGAGTGGGCTGCAAATTTAGGAGGGATAAAGGAGCCTTCACTATGACAAGGCAACTTTAGTAAAGATGTGGCAGAAGTGAAGAAAATTCCAGGTAGGGGGAACATCTAATCCAAAGGCCTCAAGGCAAGAGCCTGCCCACACATTCAAGAAAAAGTGAAGAGGCCCTCATGGCTGGAAAAGGATGAATGAAGAGATGAGTGGGAAGACAGTGGAGTTTGGAAGCTGAGGAAGGGATAAAGGAGTCCAGCCCAAGAAAGGTGCATGAGTAAAGTCAGACAACCATTTGTCATTTGTTAGGGCAAGAAGGGAAAGGAAGACAAGCACTACTGGAGAAGTTGCCATTGTGCCATCTAAGGCCACTCTAAAACCATGTCATTTAGTCTCAGTTGGGCCCTTGCTGCTGCGTCCAATTTTCTTATTAATCTCTTCACAATTTCCTATAGCTCCTTCGCGATGACCATGAGTTCCAGCCAAACAGGATGAACTGCTATTAGACCTCCACCTTCAGGCAATCCCAGAACACATTTTTCCACTTCAATATCTTTGTTCAAGTTAGAATATCCACCTGAAATTTCATTCTCACTTTTCTACTAATTCTAAAAGGTTCTAATTTCCTAGACTTACCTGATTTCTCTGTTTTTAAACTCTAAACAGTTATTATTTTACTCCTTTGGCCCTCAGTGTATTCTGCTTTATATATCATTAACTGTGCAGCTGCTATGTTGAATGTCTCCTTCACTAAGTGATTAACTAGTGAAGTCTCCTTCACTAAGCGATCAACTCCTGGAGGACAGAAACTAAGTGTCATTTGCTTTGCATCCTGTGTCCCTGGCATTGTCTGATGTAAATTTATGATTTGTTCAGCTGAACTACTTACCATCCTCACAATGTTAGCAGAGGACTGGGTGTGTAACACATAGCCACTTTGAACTCTGACTAGTAAACACAGAGTGCAGACAGGATAGTCATTTCTTGTACCCAAGAGGCAGGATGGTACAGAAGAAAGAACATGGACTTGAGATCCAGGCACAAGCTGGATTCAAATTCTAGCTCTATAAAACTTATTATCTTTGTAACTATCAGTCATTTGACCTTTTTAAGCTTCAGCTTCCTCATTCATAAAATGGGCAAGTATTATATTCAAACTATAAATTTATTTATGGTTAAGGATTAAATTAAATAATTAATGTACAAAAATTAGAACATGGTATACAGGAGATCCTCAATAAATTGTCAAAGTACATTGCTAACCCATATTATAAAAATATAATTTGCTATCTCATTGAGAATTTACAATGATTGCTTCTTGCAACCTGAGAGTTCCCTCTAAAATGGAATGTAAGCCATATTTTTATATATGAAATTATACTTTCAATGCAACTATAAAAAATCTCTCCTTAAATTCATTCATCTATTGATTTTTCTCTCTAAAAATACTCAGTTTTTATATATCAGACTTATCAAAAACAGGCTACTTTGGTGTGGGAATAAGAAAACAAAAATTATTTCCCAGTTTTGTGGCTCATATTAGATCTCAGTATCTACAATACAGCAACATAAGACTGTACTTGGAGAAGACTTTGTCCTGAGATAAAATGTTTCAAGATCTCAGGTACACTAAGATTACGAGATGGATAAGAGCATTATGGATGCCTATAATTGCAGGAGTAATGGCTGTTGGTGGTATAAATGGGAAGAAACAGGAATGAAGGATAAATATTAGTTATTATGAACATGAGTTGTATTTCTGTTCCAAAGCAGTAAGGACACACAGCACAGTTTGAGAGGCCAATAGAGGTGACAGGAGCTAAACAAAGAAGGTAAACAAAAAGATGTACATTGAAATCTTTTTGGTTCATAAAGCTATGATCATCTGGCTCCAGTAGCCACCACACATCTGAAATTATTAATCACAGCCTTTTAAGGATGAGAAATTCAAGGCATAGAAAGAATAACTCGATCAGTCACACACACACACACACACACACACACACACACACACACACACGCGCAAACTTATTGGCTGAGGACACAGAAATGAATATATTCCTTGTTGTTGTTGTTGTTAGGTGCCATCGAGTCGTGTCCGACTCATAGTGACCCTTATAGGGTTTTCAATGGCTGATTGTTTCGGGACTGCCTTGGGAATTGATTGCCATGCCCTTCTCCCATTTTTTGTGATGCTGGGAATCGAACTTGGGACCTCAGAGACTGCAGAGCGGTGCTTTACCAACCAAGCTAAATCCCATCCCGAATATATTCCTACTAGAATGTAATCTCCACAGGGTACAATTTCTGTCTTTTGTTTATTGCCTTATGTGCCACATTAAAGGCAGTGTTTGGTACACAACAAATACTACAGTAAGTTTTGTTGTTGAATGAATACATACATGGTGAACAAACAAATGAGATAAATAATTGCTCTTGAACAGCTCATAGCCATTGGAGAAGAAAACCATACAAACAATTTCAGTGCCATGTGATAGACATGATGGTGAAGAGAGCACAAATGCTAGCGGAGCAAAGGAGGGGCCTTAAAGTCAGGGAAGCCCTTTGGAACATGGTGATGCTTGAGCTGAGCTTCCAGACAGGAGCTGGAATGAGCCAGGCAAAAGAGAAGGTGATGGCAAATGGAAAATTTGAGGAGAGAATGCAAGGCTGAATAAAGGTAGGGCAGGAATTCCTTGAGCCACAAATTCCTTTGGCAGTTTGGTAAAGTCAATGGGCCTGTTTTAAAAATAGTGTTTCATTAATATAATGTAAAGTATATATGCTGATAAAGGAATCCGATTATACTGATGTAGAATTATCGAAACTTAAAAGTACCTTTGTGATATATAAGTATATTTTATGAACAATATCTAACTGTAGTCAATTATTGTAATTTCAAAGAAATGATACATACAAATGATATTGCATGATACCTGCAATAACTACAATATGATAGAAAAATACCTGTAATTGTTATTGTTGATATCATGACAGGTACTGTTACTATTACTGGAGTCTACTGCTAATGTTATAATTGGAGGAAATGTTAAATGTTAATTAAAGGTTAATAAAAATCAGAATGTAATTATTTTCCTATCTAAGCTCACCAACCCTGACTTTTATCCATGATCCCTGGGGGGCTATGGACCTAGTGTTAAGAATCCCCATACCTTGGTGTACATTGAGGGCCTGAGTAGGCAGGAATAGCAAAGGAGGAAGAAAACTGTGAGAAACTTAAGAAACAAAACAATTTATTAGATGCCACAATTTGATGGTAGATAAGGAAAAAAGAAGCATCTAGGTTGATATTCAGGTTTCTGGACTGGGGAATTTATAATGCAACCTTAGCATAGCTGATAAAGTCAGCTTTAAATTCAGAAATGCTTTCATGCTACTTAAACCTTTGTTGGGACTGAGGTTTAGCTCAGGTGTAGAGCACTGTTCCACACTCTCTGAGGACCCAGGTTCGATCCCCAGTACTGTAAAAACGGGAGAAGGACGTGGCAATCCCCTTCCAAAGCAATCCCAAATCAGCCAGCCACTGAAAATCCTATGATGGTCACTATGAGTGGCACATGACTCAACAGCATCTAATAACAACAAACCTTTGTATAACAGAACAGAACATTCCTCAACACTGCCATGCTCAGCGCTATGTCAGTGCTTCTCTGTTATTCATAGGGTTTTCAATGGGTGATTGTTTTAGGAGTGGGCTTGGGAAATATAATTATTAAGATAATTAACCATTCTTATAGACCTTGCCATAATTTGAAAGATGGGTGAAGACAGAAACACACTCTAAGGAGTCAGACATTTGCTTCTAGATATGGAAGAAGATCAAACCTTTTAAGCTCAAGTGCATTGCTCTTTCTACCAGGATACTGGCTGCAAAACTTTCATCCAACTTAGTAGGGCCCTCCTGGGACAGGCAGGCTTCAACTGTGGTGCTGTTGCAGGGGACCTGGGGAGAGGGAGGAGACTTCTGGTGGTCACAGGATGGAGAGAGCTGGATCTCATCATTCCTTGTGGGGAGCTGCTCAGACTCACTGTGGCTGCTACAGTCCATGGAATCCAGATCATGAGTGGGCTCAGCATGTGGTGAAGGAGAGGTAAGAATCACATGGACCCGCAAGGCAGCTCCAAAGAGGTTGGAAGCATTTCGTCCAAACAGAGGATATACACCTGCAGGGGAATGCAGAAGAGTAAGCCTAGGCAAGCAGGAACCAGGAACACTCTCTAATCTTGGCCGAAATACTCACAGAAGGTGCCTGTGGTCCTCTTTCTGTGACAGGACCATAGGCCCCAATATAGCAATTTGAAAAAGAAATTGTTAAGTTGGTATACTGCATAAAAATTTTTGTCCTGTCCCTATTATCTCCAATAATGCTAAGTAGTGAGATCTCTGTTTTAAAGCCAAAACCAAATGACTATCAGACAGAACTGCTGTAGAAGGGATTCGTGCACTGAGAGCAACTAGACATGTCTAAGATTTGATGAAATCAGGGATGGTCTTTCTTCTCTTTTGCATGTCTCATATGCTCCTGGTTTTTAGACTTCTCTTCAGGGAAGTGTTCTAGGACTCAATTTAGCCTTCCTTCATCAACTAAATAGTTCTGGTAGTGACCCTGAAGATCTGTTGGAATGGGGTGGGGTAGCAGCAGAAGACAAGGAGGAATAAGGAAATTAATAGTTCTTGAGTCATCTTTGTGTGCCAGAATCTGAGGGTTAAGCAACCTGCTTAGATTACTTTTCCATTAAGTGGTGGATTTAAACCCAGGGACTTGAACATTATTGGCTTGCCGAATCTTAAAAATTAGATTTTGCTTATAAAGCAGAAGGCACCAGTGGCTCCTTTTGAATGTCAGAGTTTGTTTTGTTAGATTCACTTAAATTCAGGAAAAATGGAGTAAATTTACTTACAGATGGCAGTAAGATAGAACTTTTTTGGTCTTTTTTATTTTTAAATGACCTGTATTTTCTTCTTTTTCTTCTTCTTGAACCCAGGGTCTTACACATTCTAGGTAAGTGGTCTAACACTAAGAAGCACCCCCAGTTCCCTTTTTCCTTTTTTATTTTGAGACAGGGTCTCGCTAAGTTTTGTAGGCTGCCTCTGGTCTCTAATTTGCAATCCTGTTGCCTCAGCCTTCCAAGTCACTGGGATTATAGGCATGTGCTATTGCACTTGGCAACCCATTTTCTTTTTGATGCAATGTGTAAGTTAATATGATTACCACAAACAGAAAATAAGAGCAAATCATTATGGGAGGGAAGACACCCAAAAGAAACATACAAGTCCTTATTGTCAGGAAACTTAACAGTCTATGGAAGTAGGCTGGATGAGTAAGTAGAGGGTCAGAGCAAAAGCCTAACAGAGCTAAAATAGAGTCATGACTCAATTTCTTTAATTGTAAAGTAAAGGAAATAACTAACTTTACAGGAGTGTTCAGCTGAATAAATATGTTTGTAAAGAATCTACTCTGGCTACCTTCAATTCATTTTGCTTTATACTTGCTAATTTATTTTTCTTTTCTTTTTTCTTTTTTTTTGGTGGTACTGGGGATTGAACCCAGGGCCTTGTGCTTGCATACTTTGCAAGTACTGTACCACTGAGTTGCACCCTCAGCCCATTTTTTTTTTACTTTTTTGAGACAGGGTCTCGCTAAATTACGCAGACTGTCTCTGGTCTCCAACTTGTGATCCTCCTGCCTCTACCTCCTGAGCTGCTGGGAGTACAGGCGTGCACCACCACGTCCGGCCACTAATTTGTCTTTCTAGAATGTAAAGCTATTTCATTCCTATATTCAGAAGCCATTATAATAGCTTTCCATAGCTCTTGGGAAAAAACCCCAAGCTTTTCTGCTAAGAAGGGAAGATCTTCAACAAAGTACTCTTGTCCATGTCTCTAGCTTCATTTCTTATCACTTCCCAACATTTAACCCTATGATACAATGTCCCAAATTACTTATAGCACCTTAAGTATATCCAACTGCTTCATGCCTCTGTGCCTTTGCATAGGCTTTTCTCTTTAAGATACCTTTCTTCCTTCCTTTTCTTGGCTTATTCCTAAATCCTCTGAAACTCAGGTCAACTATAATGTCCACTGAGATGTCATCCTTCAACCAGAAAGGATGTATCCCTGTGAGTACCACTGAAAATACATTTTTTAAAAAAAGTTTTTATGTTTCATTATAATTATTTGCTATTATATTCTCCCTTTAGATTATAAATTCAATGCAGCCAGGGACTATTTCTTACTCATCTTTAGATTCCCTGGGCCAGGTACATGTATCAAGTATTATACAAATGTTTGAACTAAAAGTACCCAGGACATACCACTTATAAAATATTACCTTTTTCTATTCTGCCTTGTGAAACAGTTTATTATCATGTAGATGTTTTTCTTTTCTTCTTTTTTTTTTTTTTATTTTTATTTTTGTAGTTCTTGGGTCTTGAACCCAGAGCCTTGTGCATGCTAGGCAAATATTCCACCACTGAGCTGTACCCTTGAACCCATTTTTAAGTTTTATTAATTTATTTATTTATTCATGGTACTGGGATGGCACCTTGTGCAAGTGCTCTGCCACTGAGCCGCACCCTTAGCACCTTTTTAAAATTTTTTACAAGCCGGGCGCGGTGGCGCACGCCTATAATCCCAGCGGCTGGGGAGGCAGAGGCAGGAGGACCCCAAGTTTGAGACCAGAGGCAGTCTGCATAACTTAGCGAGACCCTGTAAAAAAATGGGCTGGGGGTGCAGCTCAGTGGTCCAGCACTTGCAGAGCATGCAAGTGCGAGGCCCAGTACCAAAAAAAAAAAAAAAAAAATTGTTTTTATACAGGCTGCCTCTGGCCTCAAATCTGTGATCCTCCAGCCCTGCCTCCTGAGTTGCTGGGATTACAGGTGTGTACCACCATGCCTGGCTCCCCATTTTTAATATTTATTTGAGACAGGGTTTGCTAAATTGTACAGGCTACCTCTGGCCTTGAACTGGTGATCCTCCTGGCTCAGCTTCCCAATTCACTAGGGTTACAGGTATGTGGCACATTGCCTGGCTCATACAGATTTTCTTTATGGTTCCAAGATGTGCTGACAAGATAGGACGAATATCCTGGTCCCCTTATCAGGTATTCTTTTCAGTGTAATTAGCAGTTGCACCACTGTGGCATCCAATCCTGTCAGATCTTGGAAGCCAAGCAGGGTCGGGCCTCGTTAGTACTTGGATGGGACCCCTTCTCCCAAGCCCACAGCACCTGGGAACATCAGGTGCTACAGGCTTGGGAGAAGAACCTGGCAACCCACTCCCTCCAAAAAAATCAGCCATTGAAAACCCTATGAATAGCAGAGAAGCACAACAATAGTGTTCCGTCTGTTGTATGTAGCATTGCTATGAGTCAGTCACTGACTCGAAGGTACCTAACAACAATAAACAATCACACAGGCTCTTACAGATGTGGTTAAAGGCAGTCCCCTAAACCTACTTATTCTTATTTGACTGAGAACTTACAATATTCTCAGTACTATGTTATATGCACTCTAGTGTTACAAAATTTAGAGCCAGTTCTTGGATTTGTGGTGACTCCACCAAGGTAGTGCAACTAGGGAGTGCCAGCCAGTGGACTCCTTTCTTTGAAATTTCTTTAGTCATAAGAAGCATTACTAAAATTATCATTAATCTTTTGTTTTTTTTTTTGGCGGTACTGGGGGTTGAACCCAGGGCCTCGCCCTTGTATGTTTTTCAAGTACTATACCACTGAGCTGCAACTCCAGCCCATTTTTCTACTTTTTGAGTCAGGCTCTCACTAAATTATGCAGACTGCCTCTGGTCTTGAACTTGAGATCCTCCTGCCTCTGCCTTCTGAGTTGCTGGGATTACAGATGTGCACCACTGCGCCCGGCTACTATCATTACTCTTTAAGTATGTAATAATGGAAAGAACATTTATTAGTTTATGACCCTGGAAAGATTACCCAACCTCTCTGAGCCTCCACTTCCATGACTATAAAATGGGTCTAGCCTAGAAGATTGCTGGGAGGATCAAATACAATAATGTCACAGCGAGTACATCACATCATGCTTAACATAGAGCACAGGATCAAACTATAAGGGTTAAGCCCAGCTCCTCACTCACCACTGACAGTTAGTGTCCTTGCTGATCTCTCCCCAAGCCTGGCCAGGTCCACGTAGGCTGAGCCAATCCAGGTGTCTGTTTGGTGGGGCCTCTCCACACTATCATTTCCGAAAGCTCGCCACACTTGGATCTCTAGCCTCTCCTCCCTGAAGTACCAAAGCAGTGATGGGCCTCGAGTGACTTCTGCTCTTCTGGATGCCTTGAACGTAACCATGGCCTGGTTACTGTTTGCAGATTCCTTAGGTTTCTTAAGAGGGGTCCAAAAGGCTTCGTGATCATATAGTTTATAGCGAAGGTAGCAATATGTATTCTTATGAATGTGCTTATGGCCAGCAAGAAGCACGCAATGGATGGGGAGCCACAGTCTTGGGGTGGAGACGGTGACAGTAGCTGGCTCTTCTTTATCCATCTTGACAAGATCCTTCAGGCTATCCTCAAAGCTCCAACCCAAAAGCTCAGCAGCTTCCAATACCCGCTCTCTATCTCCGGGATGGGTAAAAGAAACTGAAAGCTCCAGACCACCCACAATCTTCTGCATGAACTCCAGGCCATGAGGCAAGCCCTCATCTTCTGGTAAAATGACAGGATACCAACCTGTGATCCCTATGGAGAAAATATTTTCAATTATTGTCTTAAAAGTAAAAACTATATGCCCTTTGCACTCCAGATTACCTATTATCTTGACTTAAGATAGAACAGAAAACACATACCCACAGTGAGTTGGAATTTATCTCTCATCTAACCACTGAAATGCAATGAGATTAGATGGAGTGGAACGACTTGAGTTTTTTCCTTTAGTCCCAAATCAGTGGTTTATTCTGGGTAAGCTATTAATCTCTTTCAGCTTTGATGTCTTTACTTCAAAAATGAGAAAATTAATGCTAATCTTTTCTACCAAAGTTGTTATAATTGCTAAATGAGACAATGATAGAGGAAGAGCTTTGAAAGAGGGTTGTTATGAAAGATGTGAAAGGTCATTATGGTACTGTAACAGAAAAGGCATGAGACAAAAAGTCAAGAGATCTGGGGTGTAGTCCCAGGTATTCTGCTGAAAGAATTACCAGTTAGTGAATCCATACCAAGGAATAGATTTCAAAATAATAACAGCTACTCTTATATTAAGTATCTACTATATTTCACAAATTCTGCTAGTGTTTTCTATGCATTATTTAATTCTCCTGATAATAGGGATAATAATCCCTATTTTACAGATGAGAAAATGGGAGTTCAGAGAGATCAGAGTTACTATAGCTACCAAATGCTAGAGTTAAGATTTGAACTCTGGTCTATCTGTCTCCAAAGTTTGGAATCCACTTACTCTAGGTTCACACTATCCTATATGAAACTCTTAAAGCTAGATTTGTTTCTGAATTTTGAATTTTTCAGATTTTAGAATAAACTGGATATTATATAACAGTCAGGGGTCCTGTATTAGGGGCTGTCAAACGTCCTCTATAAAAGGTCAGAGAATAATTATTATAGGCGTTGTGGGCCATTTGGTGTCTGATGTAACTACTTAAACAGGCAATTGTAGTGACAAAGTGGCCAAAGATGACATATATAAATGAATAGACAAGGTGTGTTCCAATAAAATTTTGTATAAATAGATAGTTGCTTCAATCTCAGGTGAAGTCAGCTTTCATTGCTTAAGAGTTCTTAGAAAACTTGATTTTCAGAAATTTTTGGATTCTAGAATTATGTAAAACACATTGTAGAGTAGTATAATAATATTCATGACTATTTTCTGAGAATGGTTTTATTAATTATACTTTATAAATGAGAAGATTTGGACTTATTGAGATTAATTTGCCAAAGGTTACATGAGCTTTTATACTTTTGAATAGGCATCTAATTTCTCTGGCCTTCCTAGTTTTTAATCTGTAAAATAAGGCTGAAAATGTTGATCTCTAAAACTCCTTTCATCTTGGATAGTCTAATAACCTATGGTTTTGGCTTCAGTAACCTTTTTTTTCCCCTTGGTACTGAGGACTGAACCCAGGGCTTTGCATTTACAAGCCAAGTACTCTACCACTGAGCTAAATCCCCAACCCTGTAACTTCTCATTTCTGGGTATTAGTTTCCCCACAGTGTAGTGTTTTTTAACATTTTTGGTCACAGACCCTCTTGGGTTTAATGAAAGTGATTAACTCCGGAAAAATTCACAAACACATGTACATGCACAATTTTACATATGCTTTTATGAACTGCTTAGATTAGATGGTCCCTGTAGTTATGTGGTTCCATTATAATTAAGATTATTGGTGGGAGAAAACAAAATACAATGTTTGTATTAGAAGAACTCTTAATACAAAAGCAAATGATACAGCCCAAATTGTCTAAAAGGTTTATATGCAAGGAGTTAATTTTAATTTGCAGAGATGGGATTTACCCGACAGTGCCTGCTCCCTATCAAACTCTAGTATTTCAGAAGGAAGGATGCTGGGTATCTTATGTACCCAGCCCTATGCCAAGATCTTTCACACACATAGTTTCAATAAATGCTTCCTCCTAAGCTTGTAAAGTATTTCTTATTATTTCCATTTGCACAGCTGAGGAAACTATGGATTGAGAGATCTCTTGTTCTAGGTTACAAATAGTAGGTGACATAAGTGAGAGTTGAACCATATATCAAGTTGCATAGATTTCTCATTGGCAGGCACATAAGACAGGTCCTGTTTATTATAGTAGTGCTCAAATTTTAGTTCACAATTGGGAGATGTGTGACAGAATTTTGGACTCTAGATTACATAATCCTTGTGAAGAAGATAGGAGCGAGAAGGAAAATTAGCATTTACTAAGTACCTACTATGTGTCCTGTACTTTATCTGATTTCATCAATTGCATACTTTGTAGATTTGTCAGGATTATCTGCTTCCATCCAGGAGCTAAGAAAACTAGGCTTCAGACAGGTCAAATCACTTGGTCAAAATTACTCTGCTAGTAGTAAGATGGCATCAATATTTCCACAATGCCTTGATGGTTGTGTCTATTCTTTTGGCCTTTATGTCATACCTTTTTTCCTTATTTAGTGAAAGATGACAGCACAATGAAAAATAATGGGAAAATCTGGATTTGACTACAAGTCCTGGTACTTGGTAGCTGTGTGGCTTTGGAAAATCACTTAACCTCTCTGAGCCTGTTTTCTTATCTGTCAAATGAAAATAACAGAATTCTGTATCCTTGCCAGGCAGGGTTATCATGAGGCTCAAATAGGATCTGAAAAAATATCTTATAAAATACCATATACTAAAATGGGTTTTACCATATTTTTCATCATCACCATCACCATCTTTCCTAGAATAGGATTAGTACTACAAGGACAATGTTCTGAGCTTCTTTGTTTTATCAAGAGACCTTTGGGATGATTAAGAAAGGCCTTAAAAAGCTTTTTAGAAAACATGTGAGGTAGCTAGAAGAGTTCAGAAGCACGTGTTAAAGGTTCTGTTTCCTTTTGCATATTTTGCAAGGGAGCCACACAAGATTGTCTGTTGAAGGGAAGCAAATGGGCAAGGGTAGGATGAGAAAGTGATAATTCAGGATTCTTACCAGACCTCTTGACTAGCAGCTCTTTTGTTGGAATCTTTACTACTCCAAGCAGATAATCTCTGCGTGACTGGATACTGGCCATATCACTGACTGTTAAATTAAGCAGGAAAAAAATTATTTGGTGGTCTACTGACCATGGCCTTGTGTTTACAGTGTATTCACAGAACCCCTCCCTTATACTCACTGAATATCAGTTCTGAAAGATCCATTAGAGATTATCTTGCTCATATTCTAATCAAAGGCTTAATGCCGTCAAAATGTTTTAATCAAACATCTTATACTGAAAACCTTGCAGGCATACAGAAAAGTTGCAAGAAAATGATAATGAACTCCTATATATCCTTCACCTAGATTCACCCCTCCATTCATTTGGACACAACTACTTTGTCTTTCTACATTATCTACACACTGTCTCCCATATACACTTAACATACGTTCTTATTTTTTGCTACACTCTTCAGAAATAAGTTTCAGAGATTACGAACCCTGATCTCTAAATTTTTCAGTATGTATCACTTAGGAAGAACTGTTGTTGCTGTTAGGTGCTGTCGAGTTGTGTTCAACTCATAGCGACCCTTATAGGGCTTTCAATGGCTGGCTGCTTCGGGATTGCCTTGGGGGTGGATTGCCACGTCCTTCTCCCATTTTTGTGGTGCAGGGAATCGAACTTGGGACCTCAGAGACTGCAGAGTGGGGCTCTACCAACTGAGCTAAATCCCAGCACTAGGAAGGACTAAACCATTCAAAATAGAGGCTCTTTTAATTCTGATTGTGATGAGTCATTTGGTGCTCACCTGACTTAGTATTTTCATGGTAGATAGCAAAAATAATTTCTGCAAACTCCAATAGCTCTGCCAGGAAACATGCCTCTCCACTACAGTGCTGAGTCACCAAATTACATGGGAACTCAATGTGATGGGAGAACTCAGGGCAGAAGGAACAAGCCACAGTGCGGGTTCGGCGCTGTTCTCCTTTAGGCAGGAATGAGAGATGAGTGGTGACAGAGGCATTGACTCCAACTGTGGCACTAAACTGTGCAGCAGGTTCCTGCTCAGCCAAAGCCCTGTAGGAAGAGTGGAGGGGATAAGAAGAAGTACCATGGTATTATCAGAGGTCAGCCTGATTGGCTAGAAAATATCTCCACTATTTCTATGCGACCACCAGTAACACTAATCAACAATATGTGGGGTTCTTGTGGTTGTTTTTTTAACTTTTTACATTTCTTTTTGAGACCGGGTTTTGCTGTGGAGCTCTGGCTGACTTGGAATTCACTATGCAACACTGGCTGGCTATGAACTCATGGCAATCCTGCTGTCTCAGATTCCCAAGTGCTAGGATTAGAGGTATGTGCCACCACGCCCAGCTCAACAATATGTTTTCTATCTTGGCTTTGGCAGTGCCACAATGTGCTTTCTTAGTAATCCAGATATAATAGTGTACTTGCATGTGGCTGGAAGGTGATAAAACTCATCTGTCTATCAAGAATGACACTAAGTGCATTATACTGTTAATTTCCTTCAGCCAAAGACCACAGGAACCAATTGCAGTTGAACAGGTGGGTTTACTACTCAATGTAATGAAGGAAAATATACATCTTGGGAACAAGATAGCATCTTAGTAAGAAGGTACCAGAAAAGATTTGTAGCCCAGAGCTTGTGTTAGCTGATTTGGGGGAAGGCTCAACAGAGCAGGCTTTTCTCTGCATTGGTTTTCTTAATGAGTCTTATCTAAGAGGAGGGAAGACTAAAGCTTATTCTGTAGCAGCCACTCACTTTAAGCAGTCTAGGGGATTTGGGGTGTTTTTGTAGTTTGCAGAGTGACCCTGGTTTGGTCTCTTCTTCTTGGATAAGATTATGGAGCAGTCTTGTTTTTGTCTCATTTCATCATGGTCATAGAGTGGCCTTATCTGATGCTGATGTTCTATGACATTATGTATGTTCAACAGAAAAACCCCTAGCCTAGCTATGAATTTCACCCCAGTTCCTAGATGCCAGGGCTCTTTTACTCTTTCTATTTAAGATGTTCCATAATGTACAGATAGAATATACCTACCTTTAACTGACACTCACAAAGGGTAGTCAAGTCTTCTGTGTAGGTACAGTATGAGACAAACCCTCTGACCCCCAAATTCCCAAAGAGATAAAATTGATCTTTAGGCAAAGAGGTCACCTATTTTTGTAGCATTTCCTAATTTTCCAAAGGCAGACTTGGGAGTTCTTCCCTCAAAGATCCCTACAGTATATCATATGTATCAATAGAATAGCAATTTGGAGTTCTACAGATATGGGTTTGAATCCTGACTCTATCGTTTACTTATTTTGTGACCCTGGATGAGTCAAACCCTTCCAAGCCTGTTTCCTCTTGACTAAAATGAGGTTACTATGAGGATACAGTCTATAGCCATACCACCCTGGTGTCTGATCCCTTCAGGTCTAGGAAGCTAAGCAGGGTCGGGCCTGGTTAGCCTTGGATGGGAGACTGCTTGGGAATACCAGGTGCTGTAGGCTTGAGAGAAGGACCGGGTAGCCCACTGCTGAAATAGTCAGCCATCGAAAACCCTAATAATAGGACAGAAGCACTAACAATAGTGCTGGACATGGAACAGTGTTGAGTTGTGTTCTGTTCTACTGTACAGAGGATTGCTATGAGTCAGATATGACCTGATGGCAGCCAATAACATGACACAATAAATACTAAGGATATATACGTATACTTGGATGTATACTGCAAATTCATTTCTAATATAAAAGGAAAACAATGTAAATGACCATTAATAGAAGATTAATATGCATCTACACAACAGCATACTATGAAGTATATGTTATGCTGTGGATAAATGAGATGGAAATAAATTGAATGTTAGCAGTTGTTTAAAAAATGATAATAAAGAGGTCATAGGGTATTGTAAAGATACCATTGCTGCTGTTGTTAGGTGCCATTGAGTTGTGTCCAACTCATAGTGACCCTTAGAGGATTTTCAATAGCTGATTGTTTCGGGATTGCCCTGGGAGTGGATTGTCATGTCCTTCTCCCATTTTTGCAGTGCTGGGAATTAAACTTGGGACCTCAGAGACTGCAGAGTGATGCTCTACTAACTGAGCTAAATCCCAGCCAAAGATACCATTAGGTAATAAATACAAAGTGAAAGCCCTCTTAATAAGGAACTCTCAGACAGCAGAAAAGCTGGCCTGAATTCATTCATTCAATAATTATTTACTGGTCATCTGTTCTGTGTCATGCACTGGGCTCAAAGCTGGATACAGTGTAGTGAAATAACTATAATTTTTTACCCTTATAAGACTTAGAAGAGTACTGGCTATGTCCAGAAGTTTCTACTTATTCTCAAAGACCTCAAGTGACTAAGAAAGAAGTGCTTACTTTACACAGGCACCAAAAATGTATTTTCAGGTAGATTATTGGTGGATAAGATGAGGGCTGGTATTACTTGAGAGAAAACTGACACCAAAGCTCCTGTTTTATAAATATCAGAGTGAACATTCAAAGGTGGGGTACATTTAGAACACCAAGACTTCTTTTCAGTGAGAAGCAATGCAAAACTGATTTCTGATTTTACTATACCCTGTTGGCTAATAAAGGTAATATTAATTTACTTATACAAGTGGAAATAATAATGAAAATTCATACATACATTTGTATAACAGTTGGTAGCTTATAAAGTGACTTCATTTTAAATTTTTACACTGATCCTTATTCAGGGCAGATATTTATAATTTCCATTTTTAAGATGAAGAAATTGAGGCTCAGAGAAGTACAGAAGATCACATTCAGCTAGCAGGAGATGAGGGTAGAACTAGAGACCAGAGTATTTGATTTCTAGTACTGTTCTATTCCAATTATAGCATGCTTTGTCTCACATCCTGTGAAACTCCCCCAACCTACTACAAGAATGTAGTGTTGGAACTGGTCTAACTTCTTACTCTTCCATCTTGAAATTGCAACCCAGGCCAAAGGAGGGGACTTGGAATAAACTCCTTGTCATTCAATCTGACTTTTCTCATAAGGTGTCAGAGAGAGGAACTACTAAGTTTCTCATGCATTATTTAGTCTCTCTGAGATCTACTGAGTATCTAAATTCTGAATCCATTCTGACAACTAAAACTAGTTAATTTAATGCCATATTGATGAATTCTTCTTTTTTTTTTTTCCCAGTACTAGCCTAGGGTCTGGGCTGGGATTTAGCTCAGTGGGTAGAGCGCTGCGCTGCAGTCTCTGAGGACCCGAGTTCAATTCCCAGCACCACAAAAATGGGAGAAGGGCCTGGCAATCCACTCCCAAGGCAATCCCGAAGCACTCAGCCATTGAAAACCCTATGAGGGTTGCTATGAGTCGGATACCGACTCGACGGCACCTAACAACAACAACAACAAGCCTAGGGTCTCGCACATGTTAGACAAGTGCTCTACCATTGTGCTGCATATACAACTCCTTTTTATTTTTTATTTTGAGACAGGATCTTGCTAAGTTGCACAGGCTGTCTCTGGCCTTGAATTTGTGATCTTCCTGCCTTAACCTCCCAAGTTGCTGGGTTACAGGTGAATGCCATGGCACCCAGCTTCAATTACTTCTTTTGAGTCCATAAACTTAAAGGTGAATAATCTGGCTCTCAGTTACAACTAGGGAAAAAAATCAGGAGTATCATGCTTTATCTGTTTTTTGAACTCATATCCAAAGTGAGCTAGCTTGAAGCAGGAATCGGATCTACTTCTTACTGCATACTCATTGTTGCTAGACCTATTGTACTTGGTGAGGGGACAGAGAATTAAGGAAGTGTCTTAGACTACAGGAACTCATAGCCCAATTGGGGAAAATATTAAAAAATGGCTGGGAGCTGGGCGTGGTGGTGCATGCCTATAATCCCAGTGACT